>JANAVB010031618.1:1622246-1752246 GCA_029216955.1 Iris pallida
AGAAGAAGTGACGTGATGCGAAAGAGTCATTTTACATAATGGCCTATAGCGCCTATGTCTGTAGTGTCTGTCCTCTTTTCCATTATGAAATAAAAAATTAGACTTTATTAAACCCTTGCGAATTTGAGCTTTGTTGTGTAACTGTCTTGACACATCCTACACACTTTTTTTAAACTTTTCTCGGTTCTGTTAACATCGACTACCAAATACCACATGGCATTTTTGCCGAAATATACGCCTATAGACGCGCAAAATGTTTCAGCTTTAATTGCACATGAATAATTGCGATAAGAAAAGGACATTTACTGATTCTCTTCTTCTTTTTAATTCTTGCAGGAGACCAACTTACGAAAATTCCTAGAACTGACATCGGTGATCTTAGATGTTATGAAGTTGAACCACCTTTGACACACACATCAGAGAGCTCAGAACTCTTCATGCTTAAAAGGGCTACCTCAAGATGGTAGGAAGGGCCTTTATACATGAGAGTTGGACGGTGGAGAGACAGAATTAGGAATCGTATCACGAGGGTGATCTTATTCCTACTTCTCATGAAGGGTCGTCTCTTCTCTACCAGTTATAGGCATATACCATATCATCGAGACAATACGATACCCTTACAACCAAACAAGGACAAACGGTGCCAATATCGTGCCGAGATAAGATATATCCTATAACCATGGGCAGGTGAAGGACTTATGATCGCAATTTTGATCCATAGTCTATCGCAGCACAATAGCCCAACCGAACAACCAAACAAGCACATGGATTAGACCACGCACCACGATAGTCGATGTTCCTCAGTTGCTAACCGAAGAAAACATATCACAAACAAGTCGGCTTACAAGCGGCCAATCAATCCTACGGCTTTCTTTGATTTGTCTGGATTATCCCAGTAATGCAATATATAGGAATCCTCAGATCGTATCGCATCCAAGCAGGACTAGCCAATCCATTATATATATATATATATATATATATATATATATATATATATATATATATATATATATACACACACACACACACACACGTAGCACTTTGATTATGCACCGGTCCCCCGTAGGGCTACCGTGCTAAAACATATAACACAGCATGTAGGAGTCGGATATAGTCATCCACTAGAGGCGGATGAAACTGTATCCGTTGTGGCCAACCCGACACGTCAGGACAGGACCTGGGGTGGCTGGTAACGTACGATCTCGAGATTCTGTTCCCTTCCAATGCTTCTACCGATTTAAGTTGCTTAGATTAACCCTATCTTGACATTGGAATTACACGTCGTGGTCACATGGTCATCCTCCTATATGTCGTACCATAGTACATGTACCCTAAGTATGGATCCACTTTGGCTCAAGGAGTCCCAAATCTAGATCCATGTTTAGTGTAATGCATCAAACAATAATTATTATACCACAACACTATTATTGACCCATTACCATGACTGTGCTGGAAGGTACACATGTATTGACATATAATACGAATGATCACTTAGCACGCAGAGTCACACCTCAGTGCACTAATTAAATAGCACCGTAGTGCATACTAATATTGTATCTCAATACACACTTAGAACAGGTAACAACACGTATACAGGTAATTAGGTCAGGAACACGATCAGGTCAGGAAGTCACATGGATCCCTCGTGACATAAAAGTCATATATGAATTCTGGTTAAAGTGAGACATGAAGATTCTAGAAGCCAAGGCAAAGATCTACAACTTTCATGTTTTGAGTTTTTCAAGATTCTAGCTACAAAATAGCTCAAATAGACAAAAATAGTCATTTAGAGTGATCTGCGCGCAAGTTGTGCGAGCAAAACAGCCCACGGCGCACGTTGCACGCAAGCATGGTGCACGTTGTGCGGCAGAAAATCCTGTGGGCACCCGGCCGCGCAAGTTGCGTGTTGTGCGCGGGCAAAAAAATGCCCATAGCTCACATTGCGTGCAAGCACGTTGCGCGCAAGCACGGCGTGCGCCGGCGCACGGCAGAAAATCGCGCGGGCGCGCGGCCGCGCAAGTTGTAGTGTGCGCGAGGGCAAAAACGCCCACGGCGCACGTTGCGCACAAGCACGACGCACGACAGAAAATTGCGCGAGCGCGCGGCCGCGCAAGTTGCACGTTGCACTCGGGCAAAATTGCCCACGGCGCACGTTGCGCGCAAGCACGGCGCACGGGCGCGTTACAGCGAAGACACTGCGTGCGGCACTGTTCATCGTCTCGACATCACCAAAAGGTGTGGGGAAGCCATGAACATGAAAATGGCATAACTTTCTCATACGAAGTCGAAATTCGTTAGTTCAAAAGCCAAAATTGGATAGAATTGAATTCCCTGCAACATGAAACAAGTAATTTTCGAAAGTAAAGAAGTTTGATAGATCAAAACCACAAAAATCTATAAAACCCTAGTTTTAGAAACTTAGATCTACACAAAACTAGCCATTAAAATAAAAAAACTTTAAGAACTAAACTTGTAGAGGATGATGAGAAGAATAATATAGATAAATCATATCAAAGAAAAAAAAGTCAAGAAATGAAAAATGTAAGAATCTCTCCATTTGGTGCAAGGTGTACTTGCCTAAATGTTGTTTGAGGAAAATAAATGAAAGAGTGAATGCGGAGCGAGAGAGAGAAAGAGAATATATATAGGGGTTGGGTTGACTCAAAGAAACCCTAATCTTAAGCATGCTCTTAACCATATGACTAATGACATGTTAAATGCTACATGATACAACTAATTAAATTATTTAAATAAAATCCTAACCACAACACGATTCAGATATCTTATCATCGAAGTAGTAAGCCACGCCTACAACCAAACAAGGACAAGGGGTAGTATACTAATCCGCGATGAGATACTGTTCCATGCCATGGCCAGTTACAAATACATGATACATATAATCAAGATACAGGTGCCAGATACCATATACAGAAAAATAAAAAAATTACGTATTCCGAAAATGGGGAGTGAAAAAAGACTGATGATTTTAAGCATGCCTTTTTAAGGAAATGTTACTTCGATTCTCGAGACAAATAGTAAATGAAGATCTTTTCACAAGATGAATGAACATGCCTTTTCGAGGAAAGGTTGTTTCGATTTGTGAGACAGAATGTTTGGCTTTCATCTGCCTTTAAATAGTATGGAACTTTTCTGAATGCATCATTCACTCCTTTTCTCTTATTTGCAAATGTCTTTAGAAGATTTGCCTAAGGAGACGGAAGTCATCTCGAAGATCAAAATCGTCCTCGATATTCCTTCCGATGAGCCTCTGTCGCCTACTTAGTCAGACACTACCAAAATAAGTCATATCAGCGACGTATTTAGCGACTCCAAAAAAGTACGTCGCTAATTTTTGGGGTTTTAGCGACGTTTATATAAGACGTCGCTGTTTGTCGCCAACAGCGACTAACAGCGACGTCTAGCGGCTATAATTTGTTAAATGGGAACCTGCGTCGCAAGTTCGTCGGTACCCGTCGCTGATATAGCGACGTGTAGCGACACATTTTAAGCAGCGTTGCCGTTTATTATATATCAGCGACGTTTAGCGACGTCCTATAAGGACGTCGCTAATCGTTTCATATAGCCAGCGAGGGTTTCCTTTTCGACCATTCACAATTTTTTCCACCCAATTTTTTGTGCGCTCCTCCTCCGCGACGCTCCTCCGGCGATTTCCCTCCTCCGGCCTCCTCCTCTGTGGCGCTCCTCCGGCGATCTCCCTCCTCCGGCCTCCTCCTCCTTCCTCAGGTAGCTCCTCCTTCTCCTCCTCCTCCTTCCTCAGGTAGCTCCTCCCCAGTTTTTTCTCGTCTTCTAGCTCTCTCTCTCGCTTCTAGTTCGTGTCCACGAGAGCATGGACTCGCTGCGGGGGACACGAGACTGACAGTGGACTCGCTGCGGGGGACACGAGAGCGTGGACTCGCTTCTAGTTTGTGTGACACCTATTTTGTTGGTTTGGACACGTCGTGTCCCACTGTGTGGATGCGAGACTCACAGTGTGACACCTATATACTGATACTGGGAGTTTTTTTGGGCATATCAATTGTCAATTTGATGTTTTGCTTGGATTCAAATTCTAATTTAGGGTTCGAGCCCTATTTACTGATACTGAGAGTTTTTTTGGGCATTTTCAGGGTTTTGAAATGATGATAAAATTGACTAATAATTATTATTGAGCCCTATAAAATTTCAGCTATGTCACGAAGGATGGATACTAATCCTGTGAATGAGTTTTCTCCTAAGTATTCTCGACAATTGAGTATGATTTAGCTCACTGACATTACTGAAATATGGAATAATTAGACTTTCTGTTCAGTACACTTTGACTGAATTAAGTTGACTTGAATACCATATTTTAAATCCTAAATCTACGGTACGACATCATGATCAGGACATAGTCCCTGCAGCCATTCGACTGGCGAGGCAGAAACTATGTAGCCGTAGATAAAGTTGACTGTCCTTCGACCCTCATCCCTCGGCAATGATGATACGACAACGTATCACTATATCTTATATAGTAGTAGATGATGTCTTAGTATTACATTATGTGAGTTCATCTTGATTCTGTTACATTCTTCAGATACTAGATACGATAAGAACATATACTACACCATATGTACAGAACATAGATGATTCACACTAATGTATGCTAGAATGAATCTTGGGTTGTGTTCTGAGCCATCCGTTCTGCTACTTGGCAAAAAATTGAATTTATTGTACTTTATCTGCTTTCGAAAATGTACTCAAATTACATGATGGTTCCTTTAGTTAGCTTGCTTATGTTACAATTATATTATTTGTGAATATCGATCTTACCAGATGGCACCCATGACCCGAGGAGCGGCACGTTGTTTGAGGGAAACAGTGAATGCTGAGGTGGCTCCTCCTACAGTTAAGGAGGAAGTGGCACCGGTTGCTAGTGAGATCGGGAGTTCTATTCATCCAGCACCGGTAGCTAGTGAGACCGGGAGTTCTATTCGTGCAACACTTGCAAGGGACGACATCTCTCCTCACGCCAAAGATCTCGCATTTTCGAGGTGGTTGCGTGATCGTATCACTGAGCGTTTGCGTGAGCTGCGTAGTTCTCATTAGCTATTAATACTTATTTCTATTGGACTTTTTGTATTGGGTTGTTTTTATATTAGACTATTTATATTGGACTACATATATGAATTAGTACTGTGTCAATCTCTGGATTGTATTGATACTACGACCCTCATCCCTCGGCAATGATGATACGACAACCAACCAGAGAGGATACTCTGAGAGATCCATCTGAGTAGGACGTATACTCTGAGAGATCACCTTTACAAGTATGATATCAGTAGTGGGATTGAGTGTGTACGTCCTACTCAGATGGGTCTCTCACCGTTACTATTTTTTCTGACAGCATGGTGGATGTGCTCCGTCAACAGATTCTTGCTCCGAGCCAAAACTTTGCCCCGGAGCTCAAGTAGACATCCTTCGTATAGAGCTCGAGTGAGAGGTTCCTGACAGCATGGTGGTCTCCTTTGTCAAAGTATCCGTGCTCATCACACTTTGGTTGTGTGACGAGCACGGATACTTTGACAAAGGAGACCACCATGCTGTCAGGAACCTCTCACTCGAGCTCTACACGAAGGATGTCCACTTGAGCTCCGGGGCAAAGTTTTGGCTCGGAGCAAGAATCTGTTGACGGAGCACATCCACCATGCTGTCAGAAAAAATAGTAACGGTGAGAGACCCATCTGAGTAGGACGTACACACTCAATCTCACTACTGATATCATTCTTGTAAAGGTGATCTCTCAGAGTATACATCCTACTCAGATGGATCTGCAGAGTATCCTCTCCGGTTGGGTTGTGTTCTGAGCCATCCGTTCTCACACTTAAAATACATATTAATTAGAACTGTGTTTTGTATTTTCGGCGAAACCAGAGATTTGATTATGTATTTTATATTTTGGTTTCTATATTTTGGCTCCAGCTCTATTTGTATTAATCTACGATACGACATGGTCCCTGCAGCCATTCGACTGGCGAGGCAGAAACTATGTAGCCGTAGATAAAGTTGACTGTCCTCCGACCCTCATCCCTCGACAATGATGATACGACAACCTATCACTATATCTTATATAGTAGTAGATGATGTCTTAGTATTACATTATGTGAGTTCATCTTGATTCTGTTACATTCTTCAGATACTAGATACGATAAGAACATATACTACACCATATGTACAGAACATAGATGATTCATACTAATGTATGCTAGAATGAATTTTGGGTTGTGTTCTGAGCCATCCTTCATCTGCCCCCTTTCCTGTCCCTCTCGTTATGTCGCGAACCTCTTCCTCTATGCCATCAAAATCAGAATCCTCGACTCTCTTTCGCTTCTTGGATATTGACCCAGCTTCCAATCTCTCATTTCCCTCCGGGTCCACTCTACTCCCAACCTCTTCCTCTTTATACACGGATCTACAGAATCAATGCCATTCAAGGAAGGCAAAACTGAATCAGCATTGTCTTCCGGATCGTCCTCATCAAGGCATAACGGGCTGCTCAGCGTGCCCAGCTTTTTCAACTTCTCGCTGGCTGCAGAGTCGAAATGGGAACGGGTCCTCTTTGTCGGCCCGGAGCTCTGACTCGCACTCGTCGCCTCGCTACCGGTTTTCTCTCCTCCTCTGACGCGGGTCATAAGAAAAGAAATTTCGTACCTCTTCTTCACATAAATATCATTGCCGCCTTGTACTCACGAGCCTCCTCGTCTGTGATGCTATCCAACTTCTCGGTGCCTACATTGTCACTCGAATTTCCCTTCGACTCGTATCGTCCTCTTCTTCGCCTGTCTTTTTGCTCCCTGTCTTGCAATCATCTGCTATGACCGCCGCCTCATTCGACTCCTTCTCCGATGACTCCGAGGAGGAGGAGGAAGACTCAGAGAAGGAATCGAATGAGTCGACGGTGATAGCAGATGATTGCAAGACAGGGAGCAAAAAGACAGGCGAATAAGAGGACGATACGAGTCGAAGGGGAGATTCGAGTGACAATGTAGGCACCGAGAAGTTGGATAGCGTCATAGCCGAGGAGGCTCGAGTACAAAGCGGTAATGATGTTTATGTGAAGAAGAGGTACGAAATTTCTTTTCTTATGACCCGCATCAGAGGAGGAAAGAAAACCGGTAGCGAGGCGACGAGTGCGAGTCAGAGCTCCGGGCCGGCAAAGAGGACCCGTTCCTATTTCGACTCTGCAGCCAGCGAAAAGTTGAAGAAGCTGGGCATGTTGAGCAGCCCGTTATGCCTTGATGAGGACGATCCGGAAGACAATGCTGATTCAGTTTTGCCTTTCTTGGATGGCATTGATTCTGTAGAGCCGGGGGAAGTGGCTTCTCCTCGGCAATGATGATACTACAACCTATCACTATATCTTATATAGTAGTAGATAAAGTTTTAGTATTACATTATGTGAGTTCATCTTGATCCTGTTATATTCTTCAGATACTACATACTAGATTCGATAAGAACATATACTACACCATATGTACAAAACATAGATGATTCACACTAATGTATGCTAGAATGAATTTTGGGTTGTGTTCTGAGCCATCTGTTCTGATCAAGCATCTTCCTTCTCCTCCTCCACCATGGCTCTGGACCCATCTGCTCCTCCCTACTTTCCTTCTTCTTATTTGACTCTCTCAGGCCCATATGATATCTACCTCAAGTATAGAGTCGGGGGAGAAGAAGTGGGCAGGAAGATGAGGGGGAAGCAGCATAGCCGACGGTATGACCCGGAGGAAGTACAGATGTTTTCTTCAAATTCGTAGGAGAACTATAAGGATATATCTTTTCACAATATGTCATCTTGTCAAAGACCCTTAATGTGACAACCATGTTGCCGCGGTATCGGAAGACTAACATGTCATAATTTTCTAAGCCGTGTGTTTTGACATAATCCTCCCAACTCTTTCCTCCTATGTAGTAATCTTGCATTATTACATAGAACTGAAATCCGGTTGGAGGATTATGTCAAAACACACGGCTTAGAAAATTATGACATGTTAGTCTTCCGACACCGCGGTAACATGGTTGTCACATTAAGGGTCTTTGACAAGGTGATATGTTGTGAAAATATATATCCTTATAGTTCTCCTACGTATGTTGAAGAAAACCTCTGTACTTCCTCCGGGTCATGCCGTCGGCTGTGCTGCTTCCCCCTCCTCTTCCTGTCCACTTCTTCTCCCCCGTCTCTACACTTGAGCTGGATATCATATGTGGCTGAGAGAGTCAAATAAGAAGAAGGGAAGTAGGGAGGAGCAGATGGGTTCAGAGCCATGGTGGAGGAGAGGAGAAGGAAAATGCTTGATCATAACTTGAGGTGGAAAAGTTGTGACGTTGATAGCGTGAGAGAGGGAGAGGGTGGAAAAGTTCTTCTCCCCCGACTCTACACTTAAGGTGGATATCATATTTTGGTTTCTGTATTTTGTCTCCAGCTCCATTTGCATTAATCTACGGTACGACATGGTGATTAGGACATAGTCCCTGCAGCCATTCGACTGGCGAGGCAGAAACTATGTAGCCGTAGATAAAGTTGACTGTCCTCCGACCCTCATCCCTCGGCAATGATGATACAACAACCTATCACTATATCTTATATAGTAGTAGATGATGTCTTAGTATTACATTATGTGAGTTCATCTTGATTCTGTTACATTCTTCAGATACTACATACGATAAGAACATATACTACACCATATGTACAGAACGTAGATGATTCACACTAATGTATGCTAGAATGAATTTTAGGTTGTGTTCTGAGCCATTCGTTCCCATACTTGGCAATTAAGTTGTGGACCATTATGTTTGACATTGTTGTTACAAATTTTCATATATCTGTGTTGATTGATGAGATTGTGTTTCAAACGTGTTCGTGATTGTGTGTATCTGTGTTGTTTGATACTGTGTTCTTGATACACACCGTTGTTGCTGTAACAAATGGTGTAGGGGATGCTGCAAATGCTGCAGGGGATGCTGCAAATGCTGCAGAGGATGCTGCAAATGCTGCAGGGGATGCTGCAAATGCTGTATTTTTTTTAATCTTTTTTAATATTAGCGACGTTCATCGACGATCAGCGACGTTCAGCGACGAAAATAACGTCGCTAAGTAAGTACCCCAACGTCGCTAACTGTGATGAATACCGTTGCTGATCGTCACTAAACGTCGGTACTTTAGCGACGTAGAAAAGTCGCAGAACGTTGCCATATGGCTCTCAAGCCAGGTCAGCATCGATGCATGTAAAGTCGCTCAACGTCGCTAGTATACGTCGGTAAATGATGACGTTTTACGTCGCTAGTAGTCGCTGAATTAGCGACGTGTCGGCGTCGTTAAAGCTCGTCGCAATAGCGACGTATTGCGACATTTTCTTGTTTAGCGACTAGGTTAATCGCGACTACGTGCATACGTCGCTAAATACGTCGCTAATCGAGATTAGCGACGTATTTTCCCTATTTAGCGACGTCTTGAGGCGTCGCTGATTTGACAGATTTTAGTAATGAGAAGTCAGAGAAAGCTCGGCTGTCCCTGGACAGAAGCAGGACATTTTCACCAAGCTGGTGGAGCCTGGGAGTACTGTCGAGGAAGAAGCTCTGAGTAAGACCGCCTGCGAACTGCTGGTATCATCGGGCAATAATGACTTCGAGCTTCTTGCGAAATACGTTTTCGATCAAGAGGGCACCGGTCCTTGTTAATTTTATGTATTTCCTTCTGTCTAAATTTATGCAAATAAAAAGGAATTTTATTTACATTCTGAGTCTCTGTGTTGATATTTCTTCTTTTTCTTTAAATATAGTATTTTTTGAGAAATTTGCCATTAATGGGCATCATGGCGACTCGACCATCCATACCAGTCAATTGATAAGCTCCATTGGAGAAAATTTTGCTTACAACATAGGGTCCTTCCCACTTCGCTTCGAATTTGCCTTTGCTCATGTGCGTCATAGTCATAGGACATCTGACTGTTAGAACTAGTTCTCATTTTTGAAATGTTCGGACTTTGACTTTACGGTTGAAGGCTTTTGATAGATGAGCTTGGTATAAATCAATATGTTGTTGAGCTAGAAGCCGTTTCTCGTCAAGCGCTTCAAGCTCCTGAAGTCTCAGGCGATCATTGTTTTCGGTTGTGAGTTCGTTGGCAATGGCAATTCTTAAGGAAGGGATCGGGATTTCCAATGGTAAGACGGCCTCACATCCACATACCAAAGAGAAAGGTGTGCAGCCTGTAGAAGTACGTATAGTAGTACCGTAAGCCCACAGACATTCTTCAAGCTTTTCACTCCAGTTTTGTTTGTTGGTAGAAACAAACTTCTTGAGGAGTTTGATGATGGTCTTGTTAAATGCTTCTGTCAACCCGTTAGCTGCAGGATTATAAGCTATAGAAGCAATATTATTGATATTGTTGTCATCGCAGAATCGAATGAACTCCTGACTGATGAATTGTGGCCCATTATCATAAATAATTCGCCGAGGAACACAGAATCTATAAATCACATGATGCTTGATAAAGTTGATGACGCTGCTTGACTTGACCTCAGCTAGAGGTATAGCTTCAGCCCATTTTGAGAAGTAATCAGTTATGGCCAATATAAATCGATGTTCTCGAGGCGAGGGAGGGTTGATAGGACCTATAGCATCCATTCCCAAAGCTTCAAAGGGCCAAGATGCTGTCATCGGGTGAAGAAATTCTGATGGTTGATGGATGAAGTCAGCATAAATTTGACATGCTTGGCACTTCCTTGTATACTCGATGGCATCAGATACCATCGAGGAACACTAATAGCCCATACGGCAAATGCGATCTTGTAATTTAGGACCAGGTTGATGTGCACCACAAACACCGTCTTGAGCTTCACGAAGTATTTGTTTTGCTTCTTCCTCCGCAAGATAACATAAGAGTAAGCCGTCAAACATTTGTCGGTAGAGTGTCTTTGTAGTATAATTATAGCAAACTCTGAGTGACCGTCGTCGAATTGTTGTAGCCTCCTTGGGATCTTCGGGTAGGATATCATGGTGTCACGCCCCAGAACCAGAATACTGGAGAGCGGGGGCAGACATAGCCAGCTACGTATAATAAAATAGAATCCATCTCACCATACGGTCACGGCTGTCTAGATATGTAAGGGTTTATCTACAAGCCATCAGTCTCTTAAGGTCATAAATTATCCTATTGTCTCAATCTCAACCAACTAATAATAATCACAAGATATCAGATCACCAAATATACAATTGTAAGGCGTCCCAAACATTACATATCCAGATGATCATGAAGCTAGTCGTAAAAAATGTAAGGACTAGCAAGAGTTAAGTCATACATGATCAACCTCGAGTTGCCAATCATGATTACAGCCCGTAGGCAGACAGAAGTAAAGTGCATCGAGCTAACAAGTGCTCGTTGGCTAAACGCCTCAAAGAATAATGTACAATAGAGTGGGAGAACAAAAGAAACCCACTCGTTGCCCTGGTTACGCCTGGCGGTCACCATCGGACTGGAAGGCAGGTAGATCCTTTGTTACGGCTCCGGTATCTGGCCATACAAAACCAGCTGGGTCAGACCCCAGAAAGAGCAAGTGCCCCAAAGGAGGCTTCACTTAAGAACTAAAGCCAGCAAATTAGCACAATAATATAATTACATAACAAGAGACAGTAATTTAAGAAAAAGCATGATAGGTGAATATAAAAGACAATCTTGTACAGAATCAATAAAAGACGGAACATATGGAAAAGCATGACAGGATGATATACGATGAGATAACCATGGGACTATTCAGATAACCAGGTTACAACCCGTAAACCAAACAAGGACCGAGGTTGTAACCCTTCGTCTGAACAGAACTTGGTTTCTTCCACCATTTATCGGCAAGGTAAATATAAGAAATCTGGTCATGCAATTATTCGTGATATAGAATTAAGATAAAGCACAAGTAATCATGTCATGTCAAAAATTGTACAGGATCAGGACGAGACAAAGCTGGACTAGACTCCATCCAATCAATCACGGCCAAGCAATAAATACGGCTTGCTACTTTAACTAACTAGGGTTATCACAGGCCTAGTTACTAGCAAGCTGCAATGAGAATCCCAAGTCCGGTTACCTGTTTGTTACTACCTGAGTGATCCCAGCAAGAAAGGGAAAGATAGCAGGATATAGCAGACACACTGTAGTAAGATACATGTGTCCTAAGGTACCACACTCGATGGCGAACTGGAAGTGCGCTCATCTCGACGGATAGCAACAAATCCCATATATATCTAGATAAGGCCGGGACCAAAGGGGCATCAGGTAACTGGGAAATTCTCCATGAACTATTTGATCAATCTAGTCATTAACCTAGCCAGATTTAGTATGAATCCCTGACCGTGGTACTCAGGGATCATGCCTGAGACATGATGCAAGATAGGACTGGTTTATTATACAAACACAATCGCCCACGGTGTCCAGATTAATTATACAGGCCATGTCATGTCAAGTAGCCATCGCAACAGCTATTCGAGATAATCATGTCAGGTTATCATGCCAAGTGTACTTGTCAGGAGTGCGCCACGACGGGCCACTATCAGGTCATGTCAGGTTATTATGTCAGGAGGGCACCACTACGGGTCACTATCACATCATGCTCAATTATCAATTCCAAACATATTAAGTAAATTCATGATTATCAAGTTCAGGACAAAATGCGTAAGGATATAAAATGGACGTTAAATATCTAATAAAATATCAATATACAGGGCTATAGAAGATCCAGGGTAAGTAGGGTCAGGTCCAGTTGCGCCTAAACATCAGGTTGCGCCTGAGTCAGACTGCGCTCAAGTCAGGCTACGCTCAGGTCAGGCTACGCTCAGGTCAGCCTACGCTCAGGTCAGCCTACGCTCAGGTCAGCTTACGCTCAGGTCATCCTACGCTCAGGTCAGCCTACGCTCAGGTCAGCGTATGCAAGTCATACGCTTCCAAAAGGCAGCGTATGCACTCCATACGACTCCTCTTCAAGGCAGCATATAAGGTCCATACGACTCCTTGTCAAGGCAGCGTATGCAAGACATACGCCTCCAAAAGGCAGCGTATGAGGTCCATACGACTCCTCATCAAGGCAGCGTATGAGATCCATATGACTCCTTGTCAAGGCAGCGTATGAGGTCCATACGACTCCTTGTCAAGGCAGCGTATGAGGTCCATACGACTCCTTGTCAAGGCAGCATATACAAGACATACGCCTCCAAAAGGCAGCGTATGAGTCAGGCTGCGCTGCACTAAAGAGCGTACACAGCTCAGTAACGCAAGCTAAAAGGCTCGCGCACTGCTCACTGTCTTCTCCAAAACAGCAAGAACTCCATGGTTTGAACCCAAAGCTTCAAAAGTCCATAACTTGGTCAAAACAAGTCCAAATCCAACTTTTCAAAGGTCAAATTTGGGTAGAATAAAATTCTCTACAACATGGAACCATCAAAACTTGAAAACAAAGAAGTTTGATAGATCAAAACCACCAAAATCCAAAAATGACCAATTTCTAGATCTACAAAAATCAAAGCCTCAAAATGGAAAATGGCAAGTTCTAATGTGTCTTAGAAATATGAGAAGAAGCTAATAGAACAATAAAAATGGGCTCTCTTGTGGAAGCAAGTTGCACTTGCCTAAGGGGTGGAGTGTTGTGTAGAGGTAGGAAGAAGAAGAAGATGGAGGAAATAAATGAATTAAAGAGGAGAGAGAAATGGTTGGTAGGGATTTAATAAGGGTGGTTGTGGTGTTGAGGGTGGAGCATAGGCTAAGGTGGTCCAATGCATATTAAACCAAACCAAACCAATTCTCCTCCATAAAATAAACCAAGCCAGGTAAAACCCAATTACGAGAACCAAAATCTGCAAGTCAAGCCAATTACAAGTACATGCCAAAATCCGAGAAAATAAATACAGGTCTGAAATACATGCAAGCTTGACAAAATACATATTCAGAATATGGGTGTTACAACTCTACCCACCTTAAAAGAATTCCGTCCTCGGAATTTAATCAAGGAGTTAGAGATGTAAAATCCAACTATACTATCCACGAGACTACACTAAGCAAACTATCAAACAATCATACATGCAAGCAAGGGATGGAAAAGCATAAGGCATAAGGAAGACATTATACCTTACGAGTCAAACAGGTAGGGATAACGCGATCGGATATCATCCTCACGCTCTAATGTTGACTCTCCCAAGGAGCGATGAACTCAAGTAACATGAACTAAACTGATAGTCTTGCGCTTGAGGTCTCTCTCTTTGGTCAAACAGGGACACGGGCCTCTCCTCACACGAAAAGGTTGGTACCAATAACCTTTTTCGAATGATCTAGTATATGGCTCGGGCCCGGGATATACCGTTGTAGTTAGGACACATGAAACATGACACGTGTCCCATATACGACGGCGGAAAGCAAGATAATAGGACACAGATACCTCTCTGCCGAGTCGGGATCTGGGCCTGGGCCAGGGCGAACTGCTGAGGCCTCTGTTGCTGGAAGGCCTGGGCCTGAGGCGGCAATGGCCTCGGAGGCTGGTACTGCTGTTGCTGCACTGGTGCTGGTGTATGTCCCCTTACCGAGGGACTAGCCTGGACCGATGAAGAGGGACCGGCTCTATTCGGACAGGACCCTATCATGTGGTTCGGTGCTCCACAAGCTAAACACAATCCCTGTGCTCTGCGACACTCTGAAACAACGTGTCCTGGCTTCCCACAATGAGTGCAGCCCATTGCGGAAGACTGCTTCTGCTTCTGCTGTTGGGGATAGGTCGGGGTAGAATGCTGTAAGGAGGTAACCGAATCTGTCCTCGTAGCTCCAATAGTCAAGGCCCTAGCTGCTGGGGCCGGTGCTGAGGATTGGTTCATCTGGTCGTGAGACCGCTTCCGACCTCTGGTTCGGTCCGCTATCCTTCGGAAAGTGTACTCATGCCTCCTCGCTGCTCGTAAGACGGCATCAAAAGTTCTGTGCTCGAACTGCTCTACTGCCAATATGATCTCCAAGTGGAGCCCGTGCTGAAATTGCTATGCTCTGTCTAGCTCGGTTGCTACCAAGGTGGGAGCAAACCGACTCAACCTTGAAAACTCGGCCGCATATCCGTCGACCGTCCTGCTCATCTGCCTGAGATTACTAAACCTGGCCTGCAGGTCATATCTAGCCACTGCGTCGAAGTACTTGGTCTGGAACATATCACTGAATACCGCCCATATGACAGGCGTACCCAAACTCGCTGCTTGCATAGCCCACCAGCTGCGGGCTAGATCTAGTAACTGCAGGCGCACCACCGCCACCTTCTCTGCTTCAGGGGTCCTGGCTGCCTCCAAGATAACTTCAATGTCCTGTAGCCAGGCATCTGCAGCAATAGCATCCTCGCTGCCGTCGAAGAAGGGAGGGTTCAGGCGCTTGAAATTGTTGACCGCACTATTCCCTCGAGGACCACTTCTGCTCATAGCTTCTTGTACTGCTTGCTGCAAGGCATCACTTCGACGGTCCTGAGACGCAAGTAACTCACGGATGAGTCCTATCAAGACCCCATCCTCTGACCCTACTGGCTGAACTGGCTGGACTGGGGGCATTGGTTCTCCAGAAGGCATGGCTCGGGAGACGGCTGCTGAGGACTGATCTTGATCTTCTTGCTGTTGCTGGGCTGCCGGCCGAACTTCTTCTAGCTGATCAACAGGAGCGATGCCGCTGAAGTAATAACATCAGGAATATTAAGGAAGGACCAGGATAGAACAATGATGCAAGCATGTTATCAAGTTAGGGATTCAAGGAGATAAGAAGATACGAGTGGAGATCAAAGGCGAGTACAGATTGAGACATCTATCCGGTAAACCCTCACATTTCTTGATTGACAAGACCTGCATGGGCCACCACTTAAACCATGTCACGCCCCAGAACCAGAATACTGGAGAACGGTGGCAGACATCACCAGCTACGTATAATGAAATAGAATCCATCTCACCATACGGTCACGGCTGTCTAGATATGTGAGGGTTTATCTACAAGCCATCAGTCTCTTAAGGTCATAAATTATCCTATTGTCTCAATCTCAACCAACTAATAATAATCACAAGATATCAGATCACCAAATATACAATTGTAAGGTGTCCCAAACATTACATATCCAGATGATCATGAAGCTAGTCGTACAAAATGTAAGGACTAGCAAGAGTTAAGTCATACATGATCAACCTCGAGTTGCCAATCATGATTACAGCCCGTAGGCAGACAGAAGTAAAGTGCATCGAGCTAACAAGTGCTCGTCGGCTAAACGCCTCAAAGAATAATGTACAATAGAGTGGAAGAACAAAAGAAACCCACTCGTTGCCCTGGTTATGCCTGGCGGTCACCATCGGGCTGGAAGGCAGGTAGATCCTTTGCTACTGCTCCGGTATCTGGCCATACAAAACCAACTGGGTCAGACCCCAGAAAGAGCAAGTGCCCCAAAGGAGGCTTCACTTAAGAACTAAAGCCAGCAAATTAGCACAATAATATAATTACATAATAAAAGACAGTAATTTAAGAAAAAGCATGATAGGTGAATATAAAAGACAATCTTGTACAGAATCGATAAAAGACAGAACATATGGAAAAGCATGACAGGATAATATACGATGAGATAACCATGGGACTATTCAGATAACCAGGTTACAACCCGTAAACCAAACAAGGACCGAGGTTATAACCCTTCCTCTGAACAGAACTTAGTTTCTTCCACCATTTATCGGCAAGGTAAATATAAGAAATCTGGTCATGCAATTATTCGTGATATAGAATTAAGATAAAGCACAAGTAATCATGTCATGTCAGAAATTGTACAGGATCAGGACGAGACAAAGCTGGACTAGACTCCATCCAATTAATCACGGCCAAGCAATAAATACGGCTTGCTACTTTAACTAACTAGGGTTATCACAGGCCTAGTTACTAGCAAGATGCAATGAGAATCCCAAGTCCGGTTACCTGTTTGTTACTACCTGAGTGATCCCAGCAAGAAAGGGAAAAGATAGCAGGATATAGCAGACACACTGTAGTAAGATACATGTGTCCTAAGGTACCACACTCGACGGCGGGCTGGAAGTGCGCTCATCTCGACGGATAGCAACAAATCCTATGTATATCTAGATAAGGCCGGGACCAAAGGGGCATCAGGTAACTGGGAAATTTTCCATGAACTATTTGATCAATCTAGTCATTAACCTAGCCAGATTTAGTATGAATCCCTGACCGTGGTACTCAGGGATCATGCCTGAGACATGATGCAAGATAGGACTGGTTTATTATACAAACACAATCGCCCACGGTGTCCAGATTAATTATACAGGCCATGTCATGTCAAGTAGCCGTCGCAACAGCTATTCGAGATAATAATGTCAGGTTATCATGCCAAATGTACTTGTCAGGAGTGTGCCACGACGGGCCACTATCAGGTCATGTCAGGTTATTATGTCAGGAGGGCACCACTACGGGTCACTATCACATCATGCTCAATTATCAATTCCAAACATATCAAGTAAATTCATGATTATCAAGTTCAGGACAAAAGGCGTAAGGATATAAAATGGACGTTAAATATCTAATAAAATATCAATATACAGGACTATAGAAGATCCAGGGTAAGCAGGGTCAGGTCCAGTTGCGCCTAAATATCAGGTTGCGCCTGAGTCAGACTGCGCTCAAGTCAGGCTACGCTCAGGTCAGCCTACGCTCAGGTCAGCCTACGCTCAGGTCAGCCTACGCTCAGGTCAGCGTATGCAAGTCATACGCTTCCAAAAGGCAGCGTATGCACTCCATACGACTCCTCTTCAAGGCAGCGTATGAGGTCCATACGACTCCTTGTCAAGGCAGCGTATGCAAGACATACGCCTCCAAAAGGCAGCGTATGAGGTCCATACGACTCCTCATCAAGGCAGCGTATGAGATCCATATGACTCCTTGTCAAGGCAGCGTATGAGGTCCATACGACTCCTTGTCAAGGCAGCGTATGCAAGACATACGCCTCCAAAAGGCAGCGTATGAGTTAGGCTACGCTGCACTAAAGAGCGCGCACAGCTCAGTGACGCAAGCTAAAAAGCTTGCGCACTGCTCACTGTCTTCTCCAAAATAGCAAGAACTCTATGGTTTGAACCCAAAGCTTCAAAAGTCCATAACTTGGTCAAAACAAGTCCAAATCCAACTTTTCAAAGGTCAAAATTGGGTAGAATAAAATTCTCTACAACATGGAACCATCAAAACTTGAAAACAAAGAAGTTTGATAGATCAAAACCACCAAAATCCAAAAATAACCAATTTCTAGATCTACAAAAATCAAAGCCTCAAAATAGAAAATGACAAGTTCTAATGTGTCTTAGAAACATGAGGAGAAGCTAATAGAACAATAAAAATGGGCTCTCTTGTGGAAGCAAGTTGCACTTGCCTATGGGGTGGAGTGTTGTGTAGAGGAAGGAAGAAGAAGAAGATGGAGGAAATAAATGAAATAAAGAGGAGAGAGAAAAGGTTAGTAGGGATTTAATAAGGGTGGTTGTGGTGTGTTGAGGGTGGAGCATAGGCTAAGGTGGTCCAATGCATATTAAACCAAACCAAATCAAACCAATTCTCCTCCACAAAATAAACCAAGCCAGGTAAAACCCAATTACGAGAACCAAAATCTGTAAGTCAAGCCAATTACAAGTACATGCCAAAATCTGAGAAAATAAATACAGGTCTGAAATACATGCAAGCTTGACAAAATACATATTCAGAATATAGGTGTTACACATGGACTACGAAGTCTATGAAAGGAGTCCTCCAATCTTCATTGATGGCACAAATTTTAACTGAATTGTTGCATTCCATGTTTCGGTTGTTAACTTCCATATTTAAGTTATTCTGTACAGAAAATAACTCTCTATTAGTGATGACGATCATTTGTTGCCTTCTGACGAGAATTGCTAATACTGCTGCAAGATTAGCAAGTGCATCAGCTTCTGTGTTACATGCTCGGCGTACATGCTCGATGAAGAAGCCTTTGATTGAAGTGGCCATCCTGATCGCTGCATCATGATATGGAACCAAATCTTGATGTCGAACTTCGTATGTGCCTCTAACTTGATTGACAATAAGTTTGGAGTCTCCGTAAACTTTAAGATACTCAATATCTAATTGTTTAGCCAATTGGAGACCAATGATTAGAGCTTGTGTTCAGCCACATTGTTGGAACACGACTCATCTAAAGAATACGCTCTTTGGATAGCTAACCCTTCTGGTAAGACGAGAACGATTCTGACTCCAGCAACAATAGCACCTTTTAGTCCAATTCTGGATGCTCCATCAAAGAATAAATGCCAAATAAGAATTTCTTCTGAAATCATATTGGACTCCAGGGTTTCATCTGGATTAATCTCATCGTAGAGTTTAGATATTTCGGGAACTGGATGAGCTGCCAGAAAGTCAGCAAGGACTTGACCTTTAACAGACTTTTGAGGAACATAAACCATGTCATATTGTGCTAACAATGTGGCCCATGTTGTAAGCTTAGAATTGAGTGTACTGGGCTTCTTCATCAGGACCCTGAGAGGGTTAACTCTAGAAATAACATGAATAGTTTGGCCAGTGATATAATGTCTCGTCTTTTAAAAAGCAAACATCAAAGCTAGACATTCTTTTTCTACTTGAGTGTATCGATGCTCAGCTCCAACCATCATACGGCTAAGGTAGTAGATAGCCTGTTCATGACCCTCTTTATTCTTCTGAGCTAATAAAGCACCTAGGGAATGGTCCATTGCTCAAACATACATCAGGAAAGGTATTCCTGACACTGGAGGCACTAGAACTGGAGGGTTAAGTACTGCTTTATGTCTTCAAATACTTGTTAACATTCTTCAGTCCAAATAAAAGACACACCTTTCTTCATGAATTGAGTGAACAATCTATAGCGTCCAGAGAGATTTGAGATGAATCTCCTGTTGTACACAAGCCATCCCTGGAATCCTCAGCTTTTTTAGGTTGCGTGGAGCATGCATCTCTTGAATGAATTTGATTTTCTCAGGGTCAACATGTATACCTTTAGAGGTAATAACGAATCCAAGAAATTTGCCACTAGAGACTCCCAGGAATGACTTGGTAGGATTCATCTTGAGTTGATGCTGGCGCATTAGATCAAAAATAGTTCTCAAATATTGAATACGGTCTTCTTTTAGACGACTTTTGACAGCAATATCGTCAACATAACATTCAATAGTCTTTCGTAAATAATCACGAAAGATGATACTCATGGCTCGCTGATAAGTTGCACCAGCGTTTTTAAGACCGAATGGCATGACAGTATAGCAATACTCCAAAAGAAGTGCAGAAAGATGTATGTTTCTCATCTTCTGGATGCATCTTGATTTGATTGTATCCTGAAAATCCATCCATAAAGGACATACATTCAAATCTGCAAGTATTGTTAATCATGACATCAGTGATTAGGAGAGGAAATTCGTCTTTAGGATAAGCTTTATTAAGGTCTCTGAAGTCGATACAGTCCCAAAATTTTCCTGTTTTCTTTAAAACTGGGACAACATTAGCCATCCAATCCGGATGTTGTTCTTCTCTGATGAAACCGCAGGCAATGAGTTTCTTAACTTTAGCTTCTATGGCATCCATCATGTCAGGTCGAAACCGACGTTGTTGCTGTTTAACCGGCTTCGCATTTGGTAGAATGTTGAGCTTGTGGGTAGCGATCTGAGGATCCAACCCCGGCATGTCTTCATAGCTCCAAGCAAATACATATATATATTCCCTAATGAGTTAGATTAGTTCTTATTTGTCCGCTTCAGGGAGGCTTTTGCTGACAAATATCGATTTTAGGGAAATTTCATCTCCAATATTGACTTGAACCAACTGATCTTCAGTAGGTGGCTCACGTTGTTCAAAGCGAAGCTCCCATTGAGTATCCATCCTTTGTGCCTAAGGATCAGATTTAGAAGCTTCGACAAAGTCTTCGTCATCTTTCGAGAACTCGACAGTCACCATATTGGAAAGATGACGATAGAATCATCTTTTGTCTTCCCTACACTTTTGTCTGAATCCCATGAGATAGAATCAGAAAAGTTAGATCGTTCTTCTTCCTTGGATTCAGAGGCTTCTGGAGTCGGAATTGGTGAAGTATAACCTAATCCCTGCTTCGTTTTGCTGTAGTATTGTTGTGATTTTTTTTCAGAGCAGACATACGAATAGGAGTTCGCCTTCCTTTGCCGCCGTTGAGATCATCTTTAAAATTATAGCCCCTCTTTTGAATGATATCTTTTGATTGCTGACTATAATGACGTAGTTGAAGTCTTCCGTTATTATGATTTTTTTCTTCACTATCGGGCGTGATCTTTTGTTCCGTTCCTTTACTAAAAAGTATAGAAAGTTTATTTTTCTTCCTGGAAGGAACTAAGAAGAAGGAGTCCTGCATTGATTCGAGCAATAATTTATTTTGGGAAGCTTCGACTGCTCCTATGGTAAGTGGTTCAAAATTATCTAACATTTTTAAATAACATCGAGTATAATAAAGGACATCAGTATACTGTAAAGGCGATGCTACTTTATTGATTTGTACAACATCATTTACAACATGATTCTTAGCCTTCACAGAGGGCTTGGTAAAGTTGATAACCAGAGGAGAAGGAGAAGGAGAAGGTTTGTTACGACGAAGGTCGATAACAAGAGGCTCAGAAGAGGTGAGCTCCCTTTGTTCTTTTTCTACAACAGGAGGCTGTTGGTTATGAGAGAAAAGATATATAGTCAATGTCTGAGAAGAAGAGGGACAAGTAGCACGTTCTTTGATGGGGATCATGAAAACATCTTTTGAAGTATGTTTCTGATCTTCCTCACTATCTATTGCCAATACAACTTTCATGAACTCCTCTTTGTACATCCGAGAGTCCGTAAAATATGCTTCAATGCCCTTGAAAGGATTTAAATCAGCTACTTTCTTTTGGACTTCTCTATTGACATCCACATACTTGAAGCATTAATGTAAAGTGGATGGTATAATATTATGCTCATGCAGAAAGAGTCTTTCCAGCAAAGCATTGTAAGAGCCGTGATTATCAATCACGTAGAAAGTAACCTTCGTACGAAGATTGCCTATTTGAACTTTCAGGCAAATCTTTTCTAAAGGTTCACTTCTTCCAGAATTGAATCCCAGGATTGTCGTGATGGTTGTCGAAAGATTGTGTATGGGAATCTTCAATGCTTCTAGTAGAGTCTTTGGCATGATGCTAAGTGCAGACCCACGATCGATCAAGATACGATCAACCTTCATGGTATCAATATATCCCATAAAGTAGAGGGGTCGATCATGACGATTATCTTCCAACAATATATCATCTTGTGTAAAGGTGATGTTTGGCATTAGTTCCATCACACTATGACAATGAAGGCATGTTATAGGCTCATCCTCTGACTTCTTGAGAAGTGCTAGACAAGTATCAGCTTGCGTCAAAGCTTTACTCAACGTTTCTTGAGTCTCCCTCGAAAGACGGAGTAGCTTAAAAATTGACAATCTTGCCGGAGTATTGGCCAGCTGAGCCAATAAATCAAAGTTATACGGCTTATCAAGTCCCAAGGTTGAAGTCTTCTTCAATACTTTGTCGAAACGGACATGCTATTTTCCTTTATCGGCTGTCGTCGGTTTGGAAAGAGTTGGCTCTATCGGGGGTGATGAAGCTGATAGATTATTGACAGCAGAAGAAGATGATGCTTGAGGAGCCTCCAGAGCTGGAGCAGGGTTTTCTTGACCTTCTGAATAATCTCTTAGGTAAGGTTTCCCAGATCTGGTATCAGTTAAGACTTCTTCTTCGGTTACAGGTTCAAAGGACACCATATTGTAACTCTTTGCCTGGATTTTATTTCTAGAAGATTTCTTTTGGCAAGATAGAGAGTTTGTCTAGTAACCCAAACCAACCCGAGATTGGTTTTGAGAAAGACATAAAAAAAGAGGTACATGAGATCCCTTTCCATGATTCAAACCAGAGGCCTTTTATAGATCATATCCCATATTCGTCATAAGTTTACGAGGCTGTGGTCTATACAGATGGAAAGTTGGTTGGTATTTGGCTTCTGATTTTGACAATATTGTCTTATCAGTGGAAGAAGAAGAAGAATTATCTGCTGCCGAGATGAAGGTAGCAGTTAGAGGTGGAAGACTATGTCCACTAAATGAAATCATATGACATGATTTATTTTTAGTGGCCTTCTTGGACTTGGTGGAAGTAGGTGGTGTTTCAAAGTCCGCCACTAAATCTGGATGGATCCATATAATCTTTCCATTATCAGTAGACAGAGGAACAAGACCATCTGTTCGTGCAGGTAAAAGATTAACAATTTCCAGACTAGTTCTCGGAATGGGGATGACACCGTCCTGTACAAGTTGAGCTGGAAAATCTCCAAACTGTAAAAAGACGACATTAGCCATTATAGTTTTCTCGTCTTGCTGGAGAGTGATTGCACCGGAATTGACCATCTCCTGAATTTTACCCTTGAGCACATAGAACGCTCGAGTTGGATATCCAATAAACCTGTGGTAAACATAATATTTAGGATGGTCAGTCTTACCAACTTCATCTAGCCGTTTAGGTTCTGGCAGTTGGAGTTTATTGCTCTTAATGAGGCAATCAAAGATACTTATGATATCATCTTCATCAAAAGAGTATTCTTCTTTTGGACGTGGTGCACGTTGTGGTGGTGCTGTAGGGGTAGATGTTGGCTGATTTATATTGATGGCTAGGGCTTCTTTGCCTTTGAGGTTAATGGCCAAAGTTTTCTTGCTCTTACGATTGTTCTGACGGCCATTATTATTTGGTGTAGCACGTTCATCTTTGTCAAGATTAGGCATTTGAATGCCTAATTGCTTGAATTTGTCAGTGCTCTTTTCTGTAGCTTTGGCGTTCATTATGAAAGAAGGCCAATCCAGGAACTGTGTTGATCCTGTCTACATGCTGATTATAGGCAACAAGTTTGATTTGCAAGTGTCTATAGTTAAAGCATCTGGAGTTCCGAGAGGCATTTTGAGTGCTTCATGACGAAACCGTTCAATGAAACGTTCAGTCGTTTCATTACGTCATTATTTGATTTTGATGAGAGCAGACATAGTCATGTCGTTAGTTCCCTCATAAAATTATTCCAAAAACATTTGTTTGAAGCCAGCGAAAGAGGTTATACACCCATCTGGTAAACTACGATACCAGTCATATGCTGTACCAGCTAAACAGCTGACAAATACTCTAGTAAGAAGAGCATCATTTGGTTGAAGTTGATTAGTCATTACTTCAAAGTGATTGAGGTATTGACTTGGAGACGTGCTGCCATCAAACATCATAATAGTAGGGAGTTTGTATTTAGGAGGAAATTGGACCTGTTTCCATTCTATAGGATAGGGCTGTTTGATCCCAAGCTTCTGCTGGCCATTCTTCTGTTTGAAAGCCTCAAATTGAGTACGCAAAAGTTTTACGACCTCATTGGTATCTCCTGTTGATTGCGGAGTAGTGGATTGATTCAATGTGTTAGGAGAGGGTACCGCATGGTAAGTACCACCCTGCACCAGATTGACTTGGAATAGCCTGCACAGGAATGGAAGCGGTGTAAGAAGATTGTACCCCTAGATCAATATTTGTGGGAACTGATGTTATCACAGGTTCCTGAGTCGGAATCAGATTCACAACCGATGGAACTGTATGATGTGCCATAATCACAGCGTGCATACCTGCCATTATCTCAGCCACGTTCTTCAAACTAGCCTCCAAAGCAGCAATTCTCTGCTCTTGACTGGAAGAACTGGAAGTATCTTGATCCTCTATGACGGCGTAAGAAGTCACTTCTCTAGCCCTTGAAGACGAGCTAGTGGAAAGAATGGTCCTTTCAGAACTTTCACTGTCAGCATCAAAGTCGCATAAAGAACTATCCCCAGAATAAGTGATAGGGATATCTTTTTGATTGAAGGAATCTTGGTTAGAATCAAGAAGATTTCTTTGACCGATTGTGTCTTGGTCGAAAGGAAGATTCTTTTGACCAATTATTTCTCGGCTTCTTGATCTAGTATATTGATATACTCCTTCATTGGATTCATGAATCCGATCTAAGTATTGCTGAATAGGATTGCGGGATGCATTACTTCTTGGACGTTTTCTATCCCCAGTGCTTCGAGATGTCATGTTGACAGGAGCAAAGAGTAATTCATCTTCGTCCACTAGGAATGGTTCAAGAGTCTGATCATAATTCAAACGGTCAAAGATGGAACGCTTGGCTGACTGACAGTAGCATTTGATGACAACTTCATGGTGGTGATTACAATAATGCTGTTACTGTTGGACTATCGTTAGACAGGATGGATTTGTAACCTTCCGCTTCTGTATTAAGAGTTCACGGAGGTTACTAACAGGACGAGAAGAAGTTACAGGAATGTAGTCTTTGACGATATTCGGGACATGATTCCTGTTCCTGAGGTGTCCTGTACCTTGAGTGTACAAGGACGTGCTAAGCTGGTTAGCATAAGTCACAGGATCTTTCACCTCACCATTTTTCCTCTGGTATAAGTTAGCAATTGGTGCCGGTTGTACTTGATACATCTTATGCTTTCCCGAGGTTGAGCCTAATTGGCACTTGTTGATATAGATGCACAAGTCTGACAGAGGAGCTACTTGTGCATCTACTCGAGATACTAGTAGTTTGCCTCGTCAGGATCTTGAAATACATAAGGTTGGTAAATCCTGTCCTGATCTCTTTGGAGTAGGCATAATACCCTTTTGTACGGAAGGTTTATTCTGAATAGAACCCATCTTCCCGACAGAGATTTGGTTGTCTCTGTTAAGGAGAGCAGTACTTTCCATCCAGTCAATAACTCGAGCAAAATGAGAAAAAGCTAAAGAGCAGTTTCCTTGATTTAGTGATTTCTCACTAAACTTCTGATTTGGTGGCAAAGAGGGAATCAATAAACAGTGCTTCTCTTTACGTTGTGCTAGTGCATAAGTATGTACAGGTTGCGCCAGGGAATGAACATGCACAAGTTGTGCCGGAGCAGAAACATGAGCAAGTTGTGCTGGAGCAGAAAAGGCCAAAGGGCATTTTCCTTTGTTTTGGACAGCAGTGTGTCGAGGCAGAGTCTCCTTCGATTTCAGAATCGGAGAAGTGGAGGGATTAGCCAAGAGACTATCTCCCTTAGGTTGTACCAAAACAGTGATGGGTGAAAGCTGTGCAGAAGCAAGAACAGGTGTAGGTTGTGCCAGGAAAGAGAAGGCCAAATGACACTTTCTCTTATTTTGGACAGCAGTGTGTCGAGACAGAGTCTCCTTCAATTTCAGAATCGGAGAAGTGGAGGGATTAGCTAAAAGAATGTCTCCCTTAGGTTGCGCCAAAGCAGTGATGGACGCAAGTTGCACAGAGGCAGGAGATTGCACCGTTGAGGACTTAGGAGTCCAAACAGAGCGCGTCTTGCTCTTAACAGCAGCAACAGTACGCTTGGCACTCCCAGTATTGATCATGGTCTCATAGGCTGTCTGGTCGACTTGAACGACCAGGGTCTTCTACGTCTTGCTGATCGACGCGGTTTCACATTGAGTTATCACTTTCTCGTCGGAGGATAAAGTCGTCTTCAGCAGAGTTGCCATTTTGTTTGCAAAGAACAAAAGTCTTTATTACAAACTAAGAAAAGTGTACAGGAGTACAATTAATTTTTGGGGAAGTACAACTATAGGAATCTGATCAGAAGACGATCACTTTATCCCTTGGATGATGTGATATCGAAGACACGAGCCTCTGAAGAATGCAGCAGCACTTTAGCAGGAGATTATGATCACTCTTGATGCCTTGTGATTGATTTGAAACTCTATTTATAGAGTTCTTGAAATAACTATTTAGCAGTTATTCTAGGTTGCGCGCGCTTCAGGATGCGCGTGGCACAATGTAGCAACTTGCGCGAATGGTTATGCCAACTGCTATGGATGCGTGGCATCATTTGATTGAGATACGCATGATCGTGGGCAGTGTAGTGGGCACGTTCTACGAAGTTAGTGGCTTACGTGCCACGTCACTCTGTCTTGAAAACTAGTTGATCACCTTGCGTGAGCTTCATCAGGTTGCGCATGGCACAATGTAACAACTTGTGCGAGCTGTTGTACCAACTGCTATAGACGTATGGCATCATTTGATTGAGATGCGCGTGGTCATGGGAAGTATAGTGAGCATGCTCTGCGAAGTTGGTGGCTTGTGCGCCACATCACCCTGTTAAAAATAAGAATTGATCAAGTGGCGCCAAATTGTCAGACTGCGCATGGGCGCAACTGGACAACTGGCACCTTTGATTAGGTTGTTTTTGTGCTGTACTGATTAATCCTCGCGCCATACAGTGACTTACGCGAACCAGCTGTCAGCATTAATGACATGCTGACAAAATCTTCTCGAGCGCCGCGTTGTGCGGGATTTGAACGAATTTTCTTTAATCTTCGTGCTGTCAGTTTGTCAGGTAATGATGATGCCGTTACAGCTTCTCGAGGAAGTGTACCATATGGCGCTCGTACAACCTAACTCCAGCGCAACCTGACGTTAGCGCAGCCTGATGCTGCACAACTTGATTGTTTGGCGCAAGTAATGTTTTAGCGCCATCTGATGATCGAACACCTTAATGGGTGGCGCAGCCTAATTTTTAGCCTCTACAGTTTTGTACGTTAGAATCATTGGTCTTCTGACAGCCAGGACAAGATCACCAACTTGTAATGCTCTTTCTCTGACTTTTTTATTGAAAGCCCGGGCGATACGTGATTGATATAGCTCGATCCGCTACTGAACCTAGATGCATTTTTTATCTAGAGGTTCCAATTGTTGGAGCTGCATGCGATGATTGTCTTCCTCAGTAAATTGGCTTAGAAGGGCCACATGGAGGAGGGGATTTGGATCTCTAGTAGGAGTACTGCTTCGCTCCCGTATATGACTGAAAATGGCGTGTTGTATGTTGGTGTAACGCCCCAGTCCCAAAATACTTAGGACTAGGTATGTATCCATGCCAGCTGCATACATACGAAGTATACTCCAATATATGGAAACTCGTATGTATACATAAGCTGTAAAATGCAGTAAACCAAGAGTAATCTAATCTCATCCACAAATGAAGAATAAAAGATATCATAAAATCAACTGTAATAAGTCTTTGTACAATACGTTGGGCGGAGACAAAGTCCATTACCAACTATCTCAATTAAAAGGTACAAGAAGGAATAGATGAAATAACAAGACTAGCCAAGTGCAATCATCTTCGAAATGATGGAGAAGATCACGGCCTCGACTAGAACACCTGTAATAACACAGAAGCACACACACCTGGAGAGATAACCAGGTCCTCAGAGGGACGTAACAAGATACATGAGGAACATGCCATATGAACTGAATATAAATGCACCATAAGATAAAGATAAAGTAAAAGTGTCCAAACCATAACACGACTCAATATCCCATCATCGAAACAGTAGGCTACCCCTACAACCAAACAAGGACAAGGGGTAACTTACTATTCTACGATGTGACATTTTTCCATGCCATGATTGGAACATGAAATTTGCTAAGGTCTCTTAACCTTTCTAGTAGGAAATTTAGAAGACATATCGATGTATGGGCAGGTGAAGGCTGACTCCCCCAGGACAAGTAACAACTCACAACACGCACACGTCAAGTACCAATACTATCAGCCGGCATAACTCGAGGCTAGCGGCCCACGTGACCTATCAGTCCACATAGCTCGAGGCTAGTGACCCTCGCGACTCGACTATCGTAGTACGCAGTTACTACAGCTTTTGGATTTAGGGTAGCCCATACATTTATCTATCTTCTCCCTCCCAAGGTCACTAACAGAAGGTAGTTCGCTAAGACTAGGTCCATATGCATAAAAAGGTAAGAAGAAAAAATAACTGAAAGCAAAATAAAAAATAGCAAGTAATGGATCCAACTGAGAACAGATAATAAATATACAGTAAATAAATAAATAAAAATGCATGTAATTATAAATAGTAAATAAGGCAAGGTATCTTGCCTGCTGGTGGTGCGAGAAACAGCAAAATCCAACAATCAGAATCGTCAACACGAAAGTCAAAATCCACAAGAAGCTCCAGATGCTGAAACAAACATCACGAACGAGTTTGGAATAAAAGATATGCCTAGAAAATGCCTGTCCAAAAGTCAAATTCTGGAACAGGGGCAATTTCGTAATTTTGGGTCAAAACGATGTCCGCCGTTGGACCCGCTTTGCCCCGAAATGCGTGCCCATATCTACAGTCTCTAAAGTCGTCAAACTATATGTCTACAGATTTGTTTTGATGAGACGAACCCAACGGTATGTCCAATTTTGGATTCCGGTGGGCTGTGCACAAAATCGCCCGTTAAGTGGGATTGTGGGCCCGCCAAAATAGACGGTCTCAGAATCGGACCAAACTTGGCTCACAGGACTAGAAAAATATTTCGAGTCCAATGGCGCAAGTTTCGTCGCGATTTGATGAGTGTGCACAAACTAATTGGGAAATTCCGAAAAGCCCGATACGGGAAAATTTGACGGATACGGGTCAAATTCGTCGCGCACACGCAACCAATTTGAATTCCGTCAAAGCCCGCACGTCCGCAAATTCGATAAGGACCTTTCGGTACTCTCGGTTTGCGACGGGGTTACCCGATTTGTCGGGACGTACCTCGTACGGGGTTTTAATGTTTACAAAAACAAATTTTTCGGAAATTTTAATTTAATTAAACATGAAATTTATTGCAGAATAATTAAATCTATTTGAAGGTGATGAAAGAGGGTCATGTGGGCTATCTACATGAATTTACGGATCTACAATCGGATTAGAATTGAAGGAGAAATCGATTGAAAAAGTGGGATACCTTGATGTTAAATTCTGTTCTTGTTGTTGTTGATTGTTGTCGATGTTATTTGCCGCCGTCGCGATGTTGACGCTGCTGGCCGAGGGTGGAGGAGAGAGAGGAGAAGGAGGGTGGAGGAAGTGGTTCGGATTTGAGTTGGAAAGAATTGGGTTGAGTTTAGGTAAAAAAGCAAAAGTATATATATATATACTAAAGGGGGGGGGGGGGGGGGGGTTCAGCCACCCCTTCCATGCTGCTGCTTTGGACACAAGTGGGCGGCCACCCTTGCTAGCTGCTGCTGGAACAAAAGTCGGCAGCCACCCCTTGCTTATTACTAATATTTTTTTTCATTTTTTTTTTTCAAATCTTTTCTTTTCTTTATCTTAAATCCTTTAATACTTAAACCTATCTATACATATATATGTATATATCCATAAAAATTTATTTAAATCCAAATAATAATTTAGATGTCACATATCCAATTATTTAATATATTTAAACATATCTACATATATATATATATATATATATATATATATATATATATATATATATATATATATATAAATTCAATCCTTAGTAAATCAACTCAAATTAATAATAATATTTAAATAGGAAAACATGTTTATTAAATCTCCACAAAATAACTTAAATTATAATAAAATAATAATAATTGTCCCAATGGGTGAACTTTACCGCTCACCCATGTATGGGTCCAGAAAATTGTACCATCTTGTAAAATATTATTTTATTAATAAAACATACATTTTGTACCAAAAGTCAATAAATATTCAACAAGTCTCAAAATTATTTAAAAATATTTGTACACACATGAAATGTTCCTACATGGCCATCTTAGTCACCCCACATGCTCACATGGGATTAAATTTTGTTCGGGCCTTGTTCGGGCTGAATTGGCCAAACCGAGTCATCAAAAAAATAAATAAAACCACAAATTGTATAAATTCATTTTTAAGTCTAATAAAATAATAAAAAATAATTTAAAAAATAGGAGTTTTACATCCTACCCAACTTACAAGAATTTCGTCCTCAAAATTTAGGATTAATAGGGTAGATAGGATTGAGGGATAGGAAGAGTTCGTCAATACCAAAATACAATTAAATTTTGGAGGAGGCGATAAAACGGCGCTCAACACCACAATACAATAGAAAATTTTGGAGTTGATATATATACAAAATATATCATGGTTATGGAATTCAAATAAGGATTGCTAGTGAGGGTAACAAAATTTCGATAATCCAATTTTTAGAGAACAGTAAGGAATTGAGTAGGCCAAAGAGAATAACTTAGACATTTGGGAGATATGGTTCCTTGAAAGAAAACTGGATACTAATCATCTGGGTTGAGAGTTAGATTTAAGTGAATGATTAGAATCATTCTCGAGTGCTCAAGAACAATTGGAAGGACACAATAATATTTCTAGGGTTAAGGAACGAGGAGTAGTTAAAGGCGAGGATACAGCCACATGAGTCGGTCGATGGCTATCTACATTTGTGTATAATTAACCAATTTGGGCAACCAAAGATGATACCTTGAGTCTATCTAGCAAGTACAGTGCCTTGTCTTTCCAAAATAAGTGAAAGACAAGAACAACAAAGGTTTCAAAGACAGTATTATATATTGAGTACGAATTGCGGGGTTCATAGGCGACAAAAATAATTCAAAAGAGAATTGTCAAGGCGGTCGCGGATGAGGCTCTAAGGCAAGTTTACTATGTCTCCATCCACGTAGAATAGTATGTGATAAGCGAACCAAAGTGCAATAGGTTGATCAGACCATCCTGCACCGGTTCTGATTAGACAATATGTTAGTGGGTACACCCAATAGAATATGTCATGATCAAGCTTGATAATGAAATAAGCTTGCAAAACTGAAGCTACATTAGCAGCACGAGATAGTCAAAATATGTGCAAGGGAGGTACTGATGAAGGAAATTAAATAGTCCCGGATCTTTTAAAATCAAGTCTTGCCCGAAGTATGGGCTTATACAGTTGTCCTAGTGTTTCTTCATCTATGGCTGGGTAGACTAGATAAGATAGGATCCTCTTAATTTATAGTCTAAGTGAACTTACCAATATGGTTCACAAGGAAAAAGGTTTGTTAAGTGGTGAGGTATTCTACCCAACTTACAAGAGTTAAACTAATAGTATCATGGGACAATGGGTCAAGCAATCAAGATAAAGCACAAGGTTAGCATTTAGGGAATTAAGTAGAACAAAATCACATATCGGGTCGAAAGAATTGAGTCGAGGTTGAATCCCTATCTGTGGTCGAAGAATATATCGGTATCATGGTAAAGATTATAGTTTGGCCATTTTGACCATAAGGTCATATCAAGAAATAGAGTACAAGGAGGTGGGTTTTGGTGGGACATGATATGTCTATAGGAAGGTGGGCTTGTGTAGGTCTTATATATGAAATTTGTTGAAGAAAAAAGTCTAGTATTGTACTCCAAATATACAAGTCACGGTAGGGGATGCCAGAAGATCAAAAATAGAAAGTGGGAGTTCACGAGATGATAATTAATGCACGAAATAAAGAAGATCAAATTAAAGCATGAAATAGAATTATTAAAGAATCCAGTAAAAATAATTAGGAACACAATTCCGGAGAGAAGATAGTCTCCTAGATGAATACAGTTAAGGAACCATTAACTCATTATTCAAATTGCAAATGGGTTAGAATATCGTAATTAAAAGATCTAGAATTGAAGGAAGGTCGAGTAAGTCGAGGTGGAAATATAGTCACATAGCCGGGTAGATGACTAACAACACTTGTGTATAAACTACTATCATGGTCATAAGTGACATGGCAATTAGTGTGGAATACTTCTAACTCATTAGGGCTACCTTTGTGGCCTACCATTAATATTTTAACTCGTGTTTCCTCCAACAATTTCTGAATAAATAAAAAATTTAACCACCCAAAATTTGTACTCACTCAAAGCCTTCAAATTCATCATAAAAATTTAAATCACTCTCATAAATCTCAAAGCAAAATTTTATCACGTTACTACTAACATTTTCTAAAATTAACGTTTAAATTCAACTATTTAACTCAAGAGTTATTAATTTACGAATCCATAAAAATTTCACAATCAATCAAAAATTTAACACTCTAAAATTTTCCAATAACTCATAATAAAACTCTTAGCATATTAAAAGCAATCTCAAAAATTTTAGCTCAATGCTCTCATCAATTTTAACTTCTGTTCATGCTAAGTTATTCCAACAAAATCACAACTTTTAAATGGTAACTTCCTTTAATCAATCAAAATAACTTTCCATCACATCCTTCGAAATTCTCCCAAAATTTTTAATATTAGCAATCCCTTATTAAACTAAATTTTCAAATAATCTTATCAGTCAAAATCTTTTTTATACCAAAAATCTAAATAGATTTGTAAATCCTCAATCATAGGACACTATTTAAAATAAAAATTTCTCAAAAATTGTTTTCATAACTTTCAAATATCTTAAACCAAAATTTACTGTCATTACTTCCACTTAAAATTCAAAATTTACTAAACACGAAAATCGCAAGTTGTACAACTCAAATTTAAATAATTTCTATGGCCATTTTTTTTAAAAAGCTAAGATCATTTTCAAACCAAATTTATAACTGTTCAAAGGTGTATAACTATAATACAATAAATCATAAACATCAAAACTCGAAAATCAAATAAATTTTATATTTGTTCAAAGATGTATATCTATCACCCAAAACTCATAAATATCACAACTCGAAAAGCAAATCAATTTTATACTTGTGCAATGATGTATAACTATAATCCAATAATTCATAAATATCAAATCTTAAAAATCAATCAATTTCTTAAACCAAGTATGAAATTCTATAAATCCTCTGGTGTTTACTATTTAGAAATCTCAAGGTTAAAACTTTCCGTGGTAATATCCTACTTTACCAATTACTAATCATTAAATCACACTGAAAAGCCTTTTTTTTTAACTCAATTAGAGTCTTGAATGTATTCCAATTGCCAATATGACCACTTTAGCCGTGTTTTTGACCTATGAGCATATACTAGTGTAGTCATTTTCCTAGTTGACACTAAGCACGAAAATAAGAATCAACGGTAGAAAAGAATAAAGCAAGATGCAATTCAAGGAAGTCGAACGAGAGTTCAAAATTTGAAGTCAAAGGAAGATCTCAAGCTGTATGGATGAGATTCCTAGACTCTAATCCTATGTTGCAGGTTCACATCGGTACAATTACGTAACCGAAGTGACAAACTTGACCTGCATGGGCCACCACAAAAATATATAACGCCCCAGTCCCAAAATACTTAGGACTAGGTACGTATCCATGCCAGCTGCATACATACGAAGTATACTCCAATATATGGAAACTCGTATGTATACATAAGCTGTAAAATACAGTAAACCAAGAGTAATCTGATCTCATCCACAAACGAAGAATAAAATATATCATAAAATCAACTGTAATAAGTCTTTGTACAATACGTTGGGCGGAGACAAAGTCCACTACCAACTATCTCAATTAAAAGGTACATGAAGGAATAGATAAAATAACAAGACTAGCCAAGTGCAATCATCTTCGAAAGGATGGAGAAGATCATGTCCTCGACTAGAACACCTACAATAACACAGAAGCACACACACCTGGAGAGATAACCAGGTCCTCAGAGGGACGTAACAAGATACAGGAGGAACATGCCATATGAACTGAATATAAATGCACCATAAGATAAAGATAAAGTAAAAGTGTCCAAACCATAACACGGCTCAATATCCCATCATCGAAACAGTAGGCTACCCCTACAACCAAACAAGGACAAGGGGTAACTTACTATTCTACGATGTGACATTTTTTCATTCCATGATTGGAACATGAAATTTGCTAAGGTCTCTTAACCTTTCTAGTAGGCAATTTAGAAGATATATCGATGTATGGGCAGGTGAAGGCTGACTCCTCCAGGACAAGTAACAACTCACAACACGCACACGTCAAGTACCAATACTATCAGCCGACATAACTCGAGGCTAGCGGCCCACGTGACCCATCGGTCCACATAGCTCGAGGCTAGTGACCCTCGCGACTCGACTACCGTAGTACGCAGTTACTACAGCTTTTGGATTTGGGGAAGCCCATACATTTATCTGTCTTCTCCCTCCCAAGGTCACTAACAGAAGGTAGTTCGCTAAGACTAGGTCCATATGCATAAAAAGTTAAGAAGGAAAAATAACTGAAAGCAAAATAAAAAATAGCAAGTAATGGATCCAACTCAGAACAGCTAATAAATATGCAGTAAATAAATAAATAAAGATGCATGTAATTATAAACAGTAAATAAGGTAAGGTATCTTGCCTGCGGGTGGTACGAGAAACAGCAAAATCCAACAATCAGAATCGTCAACACGAAAGTCAAAATCCACAAGAAGCTCCGGATGCTGAAACAAACATCACGAATGAGTTTGGAATAAAAAATATGCCTAGAAAATGTCTGTCCAAAAGTCAAATTCTGGAACAGGGGCAATTTCGTAATTTCGGATCAAAACGATGTCCGCCGTTGGACCCGTTTTGCATCAAAATGTGTGCCAATATCTACGGTCTCTAAAATCGTCAAACTACATGTCTACAGATTTGTTTTGATGAGACGAACCCAAAGATATGTCCAATTTTGGATTCCGGTGGACTGTGCACAAAATCGCCCGTTGAGTGGGATTGTGGGCCCGCCAAAATAGTGTCCCGATCAACGGTCTCAGAATCGGACCAAACTTGGTTCACAGGACCAGAAAAATATTTTGAATCCAATGGCGCAAGTTTCGTCGTGATTTGATGAGTATGCATAAAGTAATTGGGAAATTCTGAAAAGTCCGATACGAAAAAATTTGATGGATACGGGTCAAATTCGTCGCGCACACGCAACCAATTTGAATTCCGTCAAAGCTCGCACGTCCAAAAATTCGATACGGACCTTTTGGTACTCTCGGTTTGTGACAGGATTGCCCGATTTGTCGGGACGTACCTCGTACGGGGTTTTAATGTTTACAAAAACAAATTTTTCAGAAATTTTAATTTAATTAAACATGAAATTTATTGCAGAATAATTAAATCTATTTGAAGGTGATGAAAGAGGGTCATGTGGGCTATCTACACGAATTTACGGATCTACAATCGGATTAGAATTGAAGGAGAAATCGATTGAAATAGTGGGATACCTTAATGTTAAATTCTGTTCTTGTTGTTGTTGATTGTTGTCGATGTTGTTTGCCGCCGTCGCGATGTTGACGCTGCTGTCACGCTGCTGGCCGAGGGTGGAGGAGAGAGGAGGAGGAAGATGGAGGAAGAGGTTCGGATTTGAGTTGGAAAGAATTGGGTTGAGTTTAGGTAAAAAAGCAAAAGTATATATATATATATATATATATATATATATATATATATATATATATATATATATATATATATATATATATATATATATATATATATATATATATACTAAGGGGGGGTTCGGCCACCCCTTCCATGCTGCTGCTTGGGACACAAGTGGGCGGCCACCCGTGCTAGCTGCTGCTGGAACAAAAGTGGGCGGCCACCCCTTGCTTATTATTAATATTTTTTTTCTTTTCTTTCAAATCTTTTCTTTTCTTTATCTTAAATCCTTTAATACTTAAACCTATCTATACATATATATGTATATATCCATAAAAATCTATTTAAATCTAAATAATAATTTAGATGTCACATATCCAAATATTTAATATATTTAAACATATCTACATATATATATATATATAAATTTAATCCTTAGTAAATCAACTCAAATTAATAATAATAGTTAAATAGGAAAACATGTTTATTAAATCTCCACAAAATAACTTAAATTATAATAAAATAATAATAATCGTCCCAATGGGTGAACTTTACCGCTCACCCATGTATAGGTCCAGAAAATTGTACCATCTTGTAAAATATTATTTTATTAATAAAACATACATTTTGTACCAAAAGTCAATAAATATTCAACAAGTCTCAAAATTATTTAAAAATATTTGTACACACATGAAATATTCCTACATGGCCGTCTTAGTCACCCTACATGCTCACATGGGTTAAATTTTGTTTGGGCCTTGTTCGGGCAGAATTGGCCAAACCGAGTCATCAAAAAAATAAATAAAACCACAAATTATATAAATTCATTTTTAAGTCTAATAAAATAATAAAAAATAATTTAAAAAGTAGGGGTTTTACAGTTGGAGTCCGGATCGTTGTACGTTATGACTAGAGACATTCGCCCAGCTTTTTATCCCAGTCACGCTTGTTGGACGAGGCGAACTTCTTCAACAGTTTGATAATCGTCTTGTTGAAAGCTTCTGCTAACCAATTCGCTGTTGGGTGTAAGGGGTTGAAGCCACATTCTGAATCCGATAATTTTGCGGAATCAATAGAAGATATGACCCACAAATTGGGGGCCGTTGTCGTGGATAATGTGCTTGGGAATCCCAAAACGATAAATCACGTGATGTTTAATAAAAGCAATCATATTGGACTTCTGTTAATGGCACTGATGTAGAAGCTTAAAATTATCAAAATATTACATAGCGCCATTCACAGATAGCACCAAGCTATATCTATCAAATGGTGCCTTATAGCAAATGGCACCTGACATCAGATAGCACATGCTGCCACGTGGTGAGCTTCCTCGAGAAGTTAAGTTGTCAGTCATAATGACTGACAATACGACAGTCGAGGAAATCCCTTCGAATCTCGAGTGTGCGGCGCTCGAGGAGGATCATGTCAGATCTGTCATAATGATAACTGTCAGTTACTTTATGCCATTTATCAATGGCACAAAGTGACTAACTCCTCACAGACCCAATGCTCGACGCATTTCACAATCGGTGCCAATCAACAAGATGCGCCATTCATTTACTGGTGCTAATCAATCAATTATCATCCAGAAGCAGTTACGGATGATGTGGCACACATGCCACTAATCTCGAAGAATATACATACGACATTATCCACGACCAAGCGCATTTCTCTTACATAATGCTATGCGTCCCATGCACTTAAGCTAACCATTCGCGCGAATGGGTGAAACAGAACATGGCGTACAAAATAATGTACAATTTAGTACATTTTATATTATGCGCCAACCATTGTAATTGCCTGGCAGTTACCCCTAAAACTCTATAAAAGGAGTTCCAAATCACTTCTTAAGGCATCATTAATGATTATAGTCTTCTGACAAGAGTTCTCGACATTTCTTTATTACTTTTACAGCACGTTCCAGAGCTTTTCTCCTTCGACATCGCATCATCCAAGGGATAAAATGCTCATCTTTTGATCAGATTCCTAAAGTTGTACTTCCCCAGAATCAAATTGTACTCTTATACTTTTTTTTCTTAGTTTGTAGTTAAGTTTTCTCGGAAAACTTTTATTTTTGCAAAAAAATGGCGACTCTGCTGGGGACGACTTTCTTCTCTGACGAGAAGATGATAACTCAATGGGATATTGAGTCGGTCGGCATGATGCAGGAGTCTTTGGTTCGAATTCGACCAAATAGCTTACGAAGAACTGATTGGCGCTGGTGGTAACTAGCATGCCACTGCTACTGCCAAGTGCACCACCACTGCTGCTGCCAAGAACAAGGCACGGTAAGTTCACCGTCGCGCCAATTTCTGTTATTGCTGCTCAAGACAAGGAAAAGCGCCTAGTGGCCACTCCCCACTCTTTTCCAGTCCTTGACTTGGTGGAAGACTCACTCGATTGCGCCTCTGTGCCTATCAGTGCCAGAACATCTTTGAATAAGAACTCTATTTCTCTTGGCAATGCCAAGAAAATAAGTTATGTTCAAAGTTCACTTCCTTCTGCCTATAGGCGCCGCGCCAAACACGTTGTGCTAGTGTACGCAGAACACCAAAGCATCCTACCTACTCCACGACAGACTGATTTGCACCGATCAGGCCAACAAAATGATCTCTCCACTCTGTGCATATCAAAGAAAAAATAGGAAAGACTGAAGGTGTCACATACCGACAACCAAGTGGCTCCAGGTACTGATATGCGACCTATCTTAATTAGCGTAGAATAGAACTTCCTCAATCAGGTCATATGGTGCGCCAAAACATCATGATGCAGTCTGTGCCAACTACCAGTTCACACATAGTGAGGGCTTCTAAGAGCCAAAGCCCATTCACCTATGCCAATGAGCTCAGTACAACCCTGTACATGCAGGGAACACAAAAGTTTAGGAATAGACATCATATTCCTAATGTAATCAGACAGAGTCTGCCTCCTTTTTCTTATTCTTCTTCTTTTCCTTTTACTGTACCCGATCTATGTGAGCTTATTGTACAAAAGCGGAAGACCATGAGTTCATTTTATGCAGTGGTGACTCCACAGGATGAACATTACTGTAACCAATATTATGAGATAGTAATCAAGTGTTATTGTAAGACAGCCAAACGTCCGTATTCGATCGCTTGAATTACCCTCGCTCTCTTAATGTTATCCTGATAAATAAAGATAACTCATCTCGTGCATCAGCAACTACACACAACAAACGTCACTGTAATTCGCTTGAAGTTGATGTCAAGTGCTGTTGCAAGCCAGCAAAATGGTCTGTGTTTAACCGTTTGAATTACTCTCGATCTTCCAATATGATCCTGATGGATGAAGACGAATTGTTGTTTGATTATGTCAATATGACATCTCGAAGCAATGCAGGTGGGCGACGCCCAAGGCATAATTCATCACGACCTTCGAGCCGACAATTTCGCAATCAAGCTCTTGGCTCCTCTGAAGGAGTCTACCAAAACACACGACCAAGAAGCCAAGATCTCCACGGTCAAAGGACTTTTCTCGATTCCAATCCTAGGGGTAGCAGTCTACTTGACTTCGATGCCAATAGCAAAGACTCTGATCGGACTATCCTATCTATCAGCTCATCCTCCGTATTGAGAGAAATGTATGCTTACATGACAAACGAAGAATAAGATGCTTCCATTTCTGTTAACCAAGAGCAAAGAATCACTACTTGGAGGCTAATCTGAAAGCCATGTCTGACATGGTTACAAGCATGCATACAGTAATCATGACACAACATGCTGTTCTACCAGTTGTGAACCCAGTTCCAACTCAAGAATACGCAACAGGTTCTGTGCCTATCAATACTAGCCCTGGAGTACAGCCTCCGCTAAATACTATCGTCTCGGAGGTTATACACCTTCAAGCACAGGCTACTCTAAGTCACTCTGGTGCTGAGGGTGGTACTTACCATGCGGTTCCATATCCTAATCCTTCAAATCAATCTGTTGCTCCTCAAACAACGAGAGACCCTCTCGAAGCAGTCAAGCTTCTATAAAATTAGTTTAAAGCTTTTAAGCAAAATGGAGGACTGTAAAAGTTAGGGATCAAACAACCCTACCTTACAGAGTGGAAGGAGTCCCATTCCTACCTAAATATAAGACGTTAACCATAATGCTATTTGACGGTAGCCCATCGCCGTGTCAGTATATCAATCATTTTGAGATGATGACTGATCATCTCCAACAGAATGATGCTCTAATTACTAGAGTGTTCGTCGGATGCTTATCTGGTGTTGCCTACGACTGGTATCGAAGCTTGCCAGATGGTTGCATGACATCCTTCGCAGCATTAAAACATATATTCCTAGAACGATTCTATGAAGGGACCCACGATATGACTATGTCTGCCCTCACCAAAATCAAATAGAAGCCCAATGAGATAGCTAAACATTTCATCGAGCATTTCCAACGAGAGGCACTAAAAATGCCTCTGGGTACCCCTGACGCATTGACTATAGATACTTGCAAATTAAACTTGTTACCTATAGTCATCATGTGGATGGGACCTACACAGTTTCAAGATTGGGTTCCTTCATTGTAAGTGCCAGAGCAGCTAAAGATAGTGCTGAGAAATTTAAGCAACTAGGTATCTCGATGATGAATCTCGATAAACATAAACATCCTGCTACGAGTAGCGGTAGTTACCAAAACAATCGCAAAGATAAAGAAGCTTTAGCTATCAATGTAGGTCAGCCAGCACCTACGGCAACAACACCTCCCTAGGGGGCAGCACCATGATGCAAGAAAGAGTATTCCTTCAATGACGACGATGTCATGAGCATCTTTGATTGCTTGATCAAAAGCAATAAGCTTCAACTGCCGGAGAACAAATGGCTAGATGAAGTAGGTATGACTGACAATCCTAAGTATTGCATGTATCACAGGTTTTTGGGTCATCCAACCAGGGCATGCTACGTACTCAAAGGAAAGATCCAAAAGCTGGTCAATGCCAAAGCAATTACTCTCCGAAAAGACGAAAAGATGGTGACAGTCAACGTCGTCTCTCTGCAATTTAGAGACTTTGCTCCTCAGCTATCCCTGATGGTATTATCCCGATACCTAAGACAACTATAGAGATTGTCAACCTCCCGCTGGCACGAAGTGACAGTTTAGTACCACTATCAACAGCCAAAGGCAAAATCATGTGGGTTCATCCAGACCTTATCGTCGAATTTGAACAAAAAGCAACTATCTCTTCTGGCAAGTCAAAAAAGTCGACCAAGTATAAATTATGCAACATAACTTCAAGTGAGCACTCTTCACTTGATGGCCGTGTTCCCTCTTTGAAAGCTACTTTCATTCTGGTAGGATCCACGTCTTCCTTTCCATAGACTGCCCCGCAGACGTCAGAAGTCAACTTCCAAACCGAATTCCATCGATACAGTCAGCAATCTCATAAGATGATGATAAATATGGATATGATTTCAGAAAGCACCAGAGGAAAGGGGTCTCTGATACCTCTATCTCTACAACTTCAAGATAACAAGTCTCGGGTCGGCTTGGGATTTAGATAGATCATATGTTCCCTCATTAAAGAAAGAAGTCCTCCAAAGGTAGGGCACGAGTGAAGGCCTGTAACACGGTTTCTCTCTCACCTGCTTCAGAAGAAGAAGTCTTGACCGCTACTAGATTCGAGGGACTCTACCTCAGAGACTACCTAGATGGTCAAGAGAATGAAGTTGTTAATCCTCCTCCTGCTCCTGATGCTCTTCCAATATCAACTCCACCAACTGATTCGGGTCCTTCTAAACCGACAACAACTGATAAAGGCTGGCAACATATTTGCTTTGACAAGAACCTGAAGAAGACTCCACTGCAAGGTCTTCAAAAGCTATATAACTTTGACGTACTGGCTTAATTAGCCAACACTCTGGTAAGACTATCAATCTTCGAGCTCCTTCGTCTCTCAAAGGAAACTCGAGAAACATTAAGCGAAGCTTTGATGCAAGTCGATGCTTGTCTTGTACACCTTAAGAAGTCAGATAAAGAGCCTGTGGTATGCCCTCAATGTCATAGTGTGATGGAAATAATGCCAAACATTACCTTCATCCAAGATGACATGCTACTGGAAGACAATCAGCACGACCAACCTTTTTACTTCACAGGGTATGTTGATACAATGAAGGTAGATCGCATTCTTGTCGATCCCGGGTCTGCACTCAACATAATTCCTAAAACTTTGCTGGATTCTCTAAAGATTCCAGTCCATGGCCTCTCAGTGACAATGGCAACTATTCTTGGATTCAATTCTGGAAAGAGTAAACCATTGGGAAAGATTTGCTTGAGAGTCCAAATCAGCAATCTCTGGACAAAAGCCACATGTTATATGATTGACAATCACGTCTCCTATAACTTACTATTAGGAAGGCTGTGGTTGTATGAACATAATATTGTGCTATCCACTCTTCACCAATGCTTTAAGTATGTGGACGACAATGGAGAAAACAAAAAAGAAGTTGTTGATCTCAATCCTTTTTGAGGTATCGAGGCCTATTATATGGACTCTAGAATATACAAAGGAGAGTACATGAAGGTCGTATTGGCTATGGACACAGAGAAAGACCAAAAAAATGACCTAGATGAAGTCTTGGTGATTCCAGTCAAAGGACGCACCTCTCGTCCTTCATCTTCTCAACTGCTAACCATCAATCTCGCCCCTTCTATCAAGAAAGTAGAGCAAAGGGAGCTCACTGTAGGAGCGTAAAAAGTGCTTCATAGACCAAGTCAAAAGAATAAAGATTTACGCTAGTCAAAAAGAGTCAACATGCTACTTTACGCAAGCTACTCTACGCGAGTTGTTTTACGCAAGCAACTTTATGCAGGGGACATGCTGTCAGATCATGTATTTAATGCAAGTGATGATGAATCTGACATAATGATTTGCTGACAGCGTATAACATAGAATTTAAAGAGATTTGATTTACACAGAAACCAACATTGTCGTTTAGTGTGCAGATAGAGCTACTTTACGCTCAATACAATAACTTCTTTTACGCACGGTAACTATTCGAGCTTTTACGCTCAAGGCTATTGTGGGCATAAAGTCTATTTGGGCTACTTTTTACGCTCAAGGCTATTGTAGCCAATTTATGTTGGGAAGTTTATTTTGGGCTATTTTACGCCTAGTTTGCCACTTTACGCTAGGAGTGTGTTTTGGGTCATTTTTACGACCGATCTTTCTTGACCACTTAAGAACGTGGTTTTGCCCACGTGGCTTTCATGCCACACTTCTCGAAGAACATGTGTACGTGCTCTCCCCATTTTATTGAAGTAGTAGGACACGTGTCCACGTGCGTAGAGGGTGATTTACATCGTGGATGACAGTTGTTAGCGTAAAAACCCGATTTTGTTGCTTTTTACGCACAAAGGGTCAAGTCTATAAATAGACTTATTTTTCACATATCAGAGGATCAGAGAGACAGGAGAGAATACATAGAGATCAGAGCCCAGAGACTTTGATTTTCCAGAGCTTTTTTCTTCAACTTTTCTTCCAGAACAGAGTGAAGCAAAGAAGGAAAGCATTCGACCTCGCCATCAGTGCCCAAGTGCATCGATACCTTTCTGGTGACTTAGTCCTTCCGGCTGTTCATCTTCCAGCAGTACTATTCGTCATCATCGTATGGTCTAAGGAATAAAGTGATCGCCTTCAGATCAGACTTCCACAGCAATACTTCCTAGATTACTTGTACTTTTTGTACTTTTTCTCGTTTTCTTTCAAAAGCCAATTTTAGGCATTTTGTTAAGTGAAATGAAATGGCGACTCTGTTGGGAACGACCTTCTCCTCTGACGAGAAGGCAATTGCTCAATACGATGATGTGTCGATCGGATCGACAAAGAAGACTCTGGTTGTGCACTTAGACCAGACTGCCTACGAAGAAATGCTCCGAACTGGGGGTAGTACTCGCTGCTCCAATGTTCAGAAATTGCGGAAGGCACAAAAAGTTTGGATTCCCAAATCCAAAGCATCCTCGAATCTCCCTACTGTCTCTGAAGGCAAAGGAATCCTTCCTACTCCTGTTGTAGGGACTCCCATTTGTAATGAGACAGTCCTTACTTAAGTGTTACGCCCTGAGCGTAAAAACCAATCTCCCGTCTGTGACGGGAAAGATTCCCAAGTTTTACGCCCAGCGCGTAAAAGCCAAATTTTACGCCCAGCGCATAAAAGTGAGGTTTTACGCCCAGCGCATAAAAACCAAAATTTACGCTCTGTGCATAAGAACAAGTCTCCCGTCTGTGACGTGGTAGACTCCAATGCATTACGTTCTGAGCGTAAAAATAAGTCTTCCGTCTGTGACGCGGTAGACACACAAAATTTATGCTCCACGCGTAAAGGAAAATCTCCCGTCTGTGACGTGGCAGATACTCATGTTTTGCGCTCTACGCGTAAAGATAAATTCCTGTCCGTGACAGTGTAGATAAAATTCACAATGATGTCTTTACATCTAAAGTGAATTTACCTGCACGTATGCAGCGTAAAAACATTGTTGGTAAAACTTCAGTTCTCCAACAACAACCTTCTTACACTGCTTTACGCAAGGTACCAAACCTTCAAATTACGCGTAATGCTGATGTGGTCCTTTGTGCTAAAAAATCCCAGGATTTGCGCACGCAACTCCAGGCGTGTAAAAATGTAAAGTTTGGTTCTGCTAATGCAGCCAGTAATCTTCTTTATACACAAGGGACTAAACATTTCTCTATCCCAAATGTAATAAAGAAGACTACTCCCTCTCCTCCTTCTGATTTAGAGCTGTTAGTACAAAAGTGTAAAAACAGACAATCTCCTGTGACACTCCCCCAAGAAAATTATCATTGTGAGTGTCACCAGATTGAGATCAAGTGTTGCTGTTCAGCTTCTAAACGGTCAGTTTTTGACCGATTAAGCTTCAATGTGCCTCAACAGCAAGCTGATGACCAAGAACATGAGTTGTTATATGCGTCAGTTAACATGGCATCTCATACCAACAGAGGACGACGTCCAAGACGTAACTCGTTCCAAACTCCAGGTCAACAACAATTCAACAGACTTCTTGATTCCTTTGAAGGAGTATATCAGAATACTCGATCAAGAAGACAAAGACAGTTGCAGACTTCTGATTCAGAAGCTGGGGGTACTCAATCTTTTGAGTCCGAAACTGATAGTGTCGATTCATACCTCTATACCAATCCCTCTGTATCTTTAAGAGAGGTTAAATCCTATGCTATTGAAGATGAACTGGAGACGTCATCTGCTAATACAGAACAACGTCTCTCTGCCGTTGAGCAATCACTAAAGGACATGCTTACCATGATACAAAGCATGCACCAAATAATAATGACTCAGTAAACTGCTCAGCCGGTAGTAGTATCACCGATACAGGCAGCACCACAAACTCAAGATAGTCAAGGGGTTGATATACCCTTGAATAATCAAGTGCCTACTGTCAATCAAAATTCTGCATCTCCAGATCCTATCATTCCTGAAGATGTACCATCTCCGGTGGGGGTCACGGTACGTCCAACAACTATCCAATCAAATGTGCTTCCTCAAACCAGTGAAGCTATTCAAGCAGTGCGTGAATTAAAAGCACAGTTTGAAGTTTTGAAGCACAAGGATCAGCTCCAGAGGTTAGGGATTAAGCAACCTTATCCTCCTCATTGGAATGATGTACCCTTTCCTCCAAAATTTAAGCCACAATCGAGGTGTTGTTTGATAGAAAGGCTTCTCCTAGTCAGTATATCAATTACTTTGATATTATGACTGTGCATCTGCAGAAAAATGATGCTCTTCTTACTCGAGTGTTCATCGGGTGCTTGACAGGTTCAGCTTACGACTGGTATCGTAGTTTATCCGACAATTGCATTTCGTCTTTCGGCGAATTTAAAGCAATATTTCTTTTCCGCTTCTATGAAGGAGGTATGGATATGAATATGTCCTCCTTAATAGAGATCAAACAAAAGGAGAAAGAAGATACTCGGATGTTCATCGAACGTTTTCGACAGGCAACTCTGAAGATGCCTCCTGGTATGCCAGATTTAGCGTTGATTGATACATGCAAGATGAATCTGCGACCATCCATTGCTATCTTCACGGGTTCCCAATTCACAGACTGGGCCTCATTTATTATAGCAGCAGTTTCTGCCGAGACCAATGGTAGGTTGGCTCGTGAACATGGGATGATTTTTGCCTCAGAGGACAAAGGAAAGAAAGGCTCTTCTGGTAACAATTCTGACAATCGTAATGGGAAAGGGAAGGATACCCTTATGGTTAATCTTTCAAAAAATAAAACGACACTGAATAATCAGGAGTATTCTAAGCCAAAAGAAGAATACTTTTTTGACGAGAGCGATATCCCAGGAATATTCTAATGTCTGGTAAAGAGTGGTAAACTCCAGATTCCGGAGCCAAAAAGGCCTAATGAGGTGAATCTGACTGACAATCCCAAGTATTGTATCTATCACAGCTACATAAATCATCCCACCAAGGCTTGTTATGTCCTAAAGAAGAAAATTCAAGAGCTGATAAATGCCAATGCCATCGCTTTAACTAACGATGAGCATACAGTTACAACCAATATGGTTTCTCTTTAATTCGGAGGTTTTCCTCCACAACAAGTCCCAGATGGGATTGTCCCAATTCCGAAGGCGACGATGAAGATTATGAATATCCCGTCTGCCAGAGAGCAAAATGAAGGATTGTTGCATCTCACACTAAAGAATGGTGAAATCATGTGGGTACATCCTGACTTAGTACCTGAAATGGAGGATGAAGGTAAAACTTCAAAATCAAGAGAGGTAGAAAAGTTAAAACCTGCAACATGATTTCTCATGTTATTCCAGATCCTGATGATTTAGATCATCTTTATGATGTCATTTCTTTAGAGGATAGACTGAAAGGTTTAAACATATGTCCTCTAAGTTTAGCTCCTCCTACCAAGCTCAAACTTACTCATCAGCAATGGTTAGCTATGAATAGTGTCCCTTTATAAAGGGCACAACAAGTTTTTGCTGCTTATGAAAAAGCTCCTACAGGAATTTTTCCTCGTGTCCCGAATACTCCTTTTTCTGTGGTTACAAAGGTTTCTGTCTCTTCTTCCTCTGTTAAACCATCCACTGAAAGTCCACTACCCATTCATTTGTACAGTCAACAATCAGTCCATCTCATAAAAAAGATGGGCTATGACTTTCAAAAAGCAGAAGGTTTGAACTATGATATAGGAATATGACTTCCTTTACAGATTCAAAGTCAAAAATCTACTGTTGGATTGGGTTCTGAACTTCCTCTTAAAAATCCTCGCAAGAAGAAGGTTAAGGGAAAGAAAAATAAATCCTGCAATATGGTACTTCCTTCTCATGAGTCTGAAGAAGAAAGCTTTGCTGGTACAAGATCTGGAAAAGAGTACCACAAAGATTATGAGGGATCTTCCAAAGAAACAGAAGACATAGTGGAAACACTACCAGTTCAACCATCTTCTGTTCCTCCTAAGCCATCGGTGGTTGAAAAAGGGAAACAGAAAGCAGTACGCTTTGATGTTCCTTTGAAATCTGTTTCAAGTCAAGGGGTGGTGATAAAGCCCTACAAATTTGATATTCTAGCCCAGTTAGCCAATACCCCAGCTAGACTCTCTATATTCGAGCTGCTGCATCTTTCTAAAGAAAGTAGGAAGACTTTGAGTGAAGCTTTGCTACAAGCAGACTCATGCTTAGCTCAACTCAAGAGTCCTGATAATACGCCAGTGTCATGTCCACAATGTCATAGCATGATGGAGGCAATTCCTAACATTACCTTCACACAAGAAGATATGCTATTGAAGTATAATAAATACGACAGGCCATTGTGCTACACTGGGTATATTGAATCCACTGAAATTGACAGGATTTATATTGATCCTGGGTCTTCTATTAGCATTATTCTTCAAAGTATGCTAAGACCTTTGAGGATTCCTACTAGTGATTTGACTTACACTAGAACCACAATAGTTGGTTTCAACTCTGGCAAGAGTAAACAACTGGGAAAGATTCGTCTGAAGATTCAGATTGGTGATCTTCGAACTATGGCAACCTTCTATGTTATCAACTCAGACGTATCCTACAACATCCTTCTCGGGAGATCGTGGATACATGAGCATAACATTGTGCCTTCAACTCTCCACCAATGCTTCAAGTACGTGGATTCCCAAGGGGTTGTGAAGACTGAGTTTACTGATATCAATCTTTTCAAGGGTGTTGAAGCCTATTTTTCTGACTCAATACTCTACAAACAAGAGCATGTGAAGGAGATATCAGATATAGCTGAAGATCAATCATCTGCCGAAGATCAGTCTGTCAATGAAGATCCTCCGGAAGAGCAACCTTTGAAGATCAAAGTCAAAGGTCGAATTCAACCCCAACATGTCAATGATCAACCTCTGGTGATCAGGGTTAAAGGAAGAACTCGAGCTTCATCTGAGGAATCAGTGAGTATTCCTGCCAAGAGCCAAGTTCAACTTCTTATGATCAAAGTCAAGGGACGTACTTCTCGTACGAATGATCCAGAACCACCACTGATCATCAACCTTGGCAAGTCTACTCAGAAGACGGATGACGTTCCGTTAATGATAAATTCTAAGCGTAGTACTCAACTTGTAAATGATGTAAATATTGATCATTCTGTACTTTCTGATATCAATGAAGATTTTCTTTTGGAGTGTATGGCTGTCAAATTTGTTGAAAGAATGACTTTATCTTCTAATGATCAAGGTCATCAATATCAAGATGACATAGATACGGAGGAAACCTTGTACATTGATCATAAGAAAAATTCCTTTCCTCCTCATATCGATGTTGGACCTTATGCTCAAAAGTTCCTAACATCTTCCCCCTATCTTCTTCCTATAGTCTCGCCATCACAAGCTTGTGTAACTTTTAGACGTCATGAAGAATCTTATTTCGTGATTTCGTCTGATAAGAAAAACAAGCACCAAATTGTGTTTGGCCTGGCTAGAAACATCCCTGTTGTTTAGACTGATGATCTTAGAGATAAAGATAAAGGAAGAATTCGAACTGATAAATATAGTCAACAATCTCTCAAGATTATCCAAAAAATCGGATATGATTTGAAGACTATGCAAGGTCTCAATCAAAGCAAAGGTAGACGATTACCATTATGTGGTGATCCGTTTTACCAGAAAACTCGTCATGGGTTAGGATATGATCCGTCCCACATGTTTAATGACGATATACAAAAAGAATTTTCTTTTAGTTCTTCATAATCCTCAGATTCAGAAGAAATCCATTTCTTCGAATCTGATACATTCCACTCCTCATATGCTAGAGGAGACTATTATGATGAATCTGAGTGTATCTTCTCAGTTAATATGGTTTAAACTGACGATGAATCTGAGTCATTTGAGAATGATCCTTGGGCACAGCAAATGGACACTCAATGGGAGCTTCGTTTTGAACAGCGACAACCACCTATAGAGGATGAGATTGTCCAGATTGATGTTGGAGATGAAACTACGTCCAAGCCAATATTCATCAGTAAAAACCTTTCCGAAGATGAAAAGGAAGAGCTGATAAAACTGATTAAAGAATATATTGCTATCTTTATATGGAGTTATGAGGATATGTCGGGTCTAGATCCTAAAGTTGCTACTCATAAACTCAATATTCTTCCTAATGCCAAGCCTGTGAAACAACATCAACGACGTTTTTTTACCAGATATGATGGATGCAATTGAAGCAGAAGTCAAAAAGTTGATTATATGTGGCTTTGTTCGTGAAGAACAACACCCAGACTGGGTTGCCAATATTGTTCCTGTTATGAAGAAGAACGAAAAAGTCCGAGTTTGCATAGATTTTCGAGATCTTAATGCAGCTTATCCAAAGGACGAATTTCCACTTCCAATTACTGATGTCATGATAGATAATACATGCGATTTTGAACGCATGTCTTTTATGGACGAGTTCTCAGGATACAATCAGATTAAGATACATCCAGGAGATGAGAAGCATACTGCGGAAGTCAAGTTCCCAGCAGAAGGATTGGAGAAGTCCATTCATTGATTATGCGGTTCATGGAATTTTACCTGAAGATCCAAAAGAAGCTGCATCAATCAAGAGACGATCATTTCGATTTTATTATGATTCGTCTTTACATATGTTATATCGTCGTTCATATGATGGACTTTTGCTGCGCTGTCTCTCAGAAAATGAAGCTAAATAAACGCTCTGCGAAGCTCATGATGGTGTTTGTGGTGCTCATCAACCAGGTCCAAAATTACAAGATCGCATTCGAAGAATGGGGTATTATTGGCCTTCTATGATAGCAGATGCTGTGGATTATGCCAGAAAGTGCAAAGCATGTCAGATTCATACTGATTTTATTCATCAACCGTCTGAATTCCTACATCCTACGGCAGCCTCTTGGCCCTTCGAAGCTTGGAGCATGGATATTATTGGTCCGATTAACCCTCCTTTTATTAAGGGATATCGGTTTATCCTGGCTATAACCGATTACTTTTCTAAATGGGCGGAAGCAGTTCCCCTTGCTGAAGTAAAAACGTCTAATGTAGTTAGCTTCATTAAACATCATGTCATTTATCGTTTTGGGATTCCCCGACAGATAATTCATGACAATGGACCACAATTTACCAGTCAGGCATTTTATCGGTTCTGTGATAAGAATCGGATCTAGAATCTGGCTTCTACGGCTTATAATCCAGCTGCTAATGGTTTAGCCGAAGCTTTCAACAAGACGATCATCAAACTTCTCAAAAAGTTTGTCTCTTCTAATAAATGTGATTGGAATGAGAAACATGGAGAATGTTTATGGACTTATCGAAAGACAGTCCGAACTCCTACTGGTTTCACACTATTTTTACTGGTTTACGGATGTGAGGTTGTCCTTCCACTGGAAATCCAGATTCCATCTCTTCGAATAGCCATTGCTAATGAGCTAACTACAGAGAACAATGATCGCTTACGACTCCAAGAACTTGAAGGATTGGATGAGAAGCGTCTTCAAGCACAACATCATATTGAGCTATATCAAGCCCGCATATCTCGAACTTTCAATCGTAAAGTTAAAGAGAGGGTATTCAAAGTCGGTGAACTAGTACTAGCTATTCGAAGACCGATGGTGATGACTCATAAGAGCAAAGGAAAATTCTAAGCAAAATGAGAAGGCCCTTATGTTATCGAGACAGTTTTCTCCAATGGTGCCTATAGGTTGTCTAAACCTAATGGAGATTTGCTCATGATGCCAATCAATGGCAAATTTCTGAAAAAATATTATGTTTGAACTTCTTCCTTCTTCCCCAGCTACCAATGTTTGGTTAAGCTTGGAGAGAAATTTTAATCTTTTATCTTACCAGTTGATTAAAAAGTTGGATTTATTATTTATCATGTTCTCATGACCTCTGAATAAATATTAAGTCTGCTTATTTTTCCTATCTATCATGTCCATTTGACCTCTGAATAGATATTAATCTATTTTTCTTTGAGTTGTTACGATCTGTCATGCCCATATTACCTCTGATAGTATTGTATACTCTAAACAGAAAACAAGATTTCATTATCTATCATGTCCATATTACCTCTGGATAGATACAATTTATTGAGTTTAGAAGACTTATCATGTCCATATTACCTCTGATAAGTGTTTTCTATCTCATACCTATTGTTTAAATTCAAAATAAATGAAAGAAACACAAAACAAATATTTTATTCATTTCTTGTGAATATTACAGAATGAATAAGATAAAAGATTACAAAAGCTCTTTATTTTTCCTAAGGCGGGACAGAGATATCTTGAAGTAATTTTTGCAGCTCTGCTAGACGCTTGTCACGAGAGCTCAAAACAGTCTTGGTAGCTGCAGCACGTCGAGCTTCAGGAGTACAAATATGAGAAAGTCCAGCAAAGCTGACTATCAGTTTATCCTTGGCTTCATCAAGGGTTCTGATAGTAGATTCAGCACCATAGGCCTGTTCTTCCAAAATTGAGCTCTGAGTAAGGTGCTGGTCCCGTGCCATGATCATCTGCTCCCTCTCTGCCTTCAAGCGAGCCAGTTCAGCCTCAACTTTTTGAATTTTATCATTTTGTTGATGAATTTTCATATTTGAGGTGTCATAGGCTGCTTTATGGCTATTTAGCTCAGGCTTTATTCCAGCCAAAAAAGCTTTTCTTTGGCGACCTTTATGCTATATTCATGGAGGGCTTCATTATATCTCGTCTCTCGAGCGAGGTAATCAGCCGATAAGGCATCATACTCTTCTTGGATGAGACTTTCAACAGTTTCACTTGACAGCTTAAGATACTCTTTCAAGTCCCTCCACGATTTTCTCTAATGTTGTTGCTCTTGCCGCATCATTGAACATAGCAACATTTCTGATGGTAAGAGCCATCGCCGTCTTCAAGCTCTCATAATTGAGGCCCTTATTCAGGACCATTTTTATTAGAGTCGCCAGAGTCTTATAAAAGGTTTCAGTGTGGATCTCAACTAGGAGATTCCTTTCTATACTTGAACTCGGCGTTGCGGCGATGTCTAGTAAGTCTCTTCTCTGAAGACTGGGAATAGAGGCTGTTGCTGTGATAGCAGGCTGAGATGAAGCCATTGTTGTTACTGCTACCATAGCCAACTGGTTACCAGGAGCTTCAAGAACAGTGTCTTCAATATTTGTTAATCTAGCCGTTTCTGGAGCTGAAACTACTAGAGTTTCGGTGGCGATGATAGGTGCGGGCGGAATGACAGTTGTGGGAGCTGACTCCGGTTCTGGCATTGACTCTTCAGAGACTTGTACTGGATCAGTAGTAATAGCGGAGGATGCTATTACAATTTCCCCAGTTTCAGTTGGTGACTTGAGTGTGCCTTCATTACCTTCTTCAACTATTGGCTCCGTAGGATCTTCAAGTGTTTCAGTTGTAGTAAATTCTTCTACAACTGATTCTTTATTAAAATCTAGTTCTTCTTCAGCAGCCTCCTCATCATCTACAGTAAGATCTACTGTAGTTTCTTCCTTATCCTTGCCCTCAATAGGAGAGGACTCTTCTGGCTGAGCCTGTATTTCTGGCTCTTGTTGTACCTCCAATGATGGAGGACATTCTTCTTGAGACTCCACTTCGGGTTCTTGTGATACCTTTTCTTGAACATCTTCTTCTTCTGAAGAAGAAGCCTCATCCTCATATTCTTCGTTTTCCTTATAAATATCTTCTTGAGGAGGAGGAGGAGCCACAACCTTCGGAGAAATGATAACACCTACAAAAATTAAACAAAATAAGTTATTATACAAAAGTCATAGTTTTATATGGATTTTGTATAAATTATATTTACATGGAGTATGTGTAGAACGCTCCAAGTACGCATCATAATCCCCATCCCAGTCTTAATCATCAACAGTGATAGCCGTTTCATCGGATGGGATAAGCACCGAATCAAAAGTTTGTACTGGGGCGACGTCTTCAGCAACTTGTGCCTTTTGTGGCAGAGTTAAATGAAGTGCCGAGCTGAGACGTCCTGGAGATAAGACTACTGTAGGTGTTGCTGGTTGAGCTGCTGAAGATCCTTCTCCAGGGTGAACTGAAGAAGATCCTACATGCTGCGGCTCATCCACCTGAGTGTCACTCTTAGGAGTAGAGGCTCTTGATCTGGAAGGTCTTTTTGTGGTAGCCTTCTTCTTCTTCTCCGGGGTTTTCTCTGGAAGTGTGACGGCTGCACTTTGTTTTCGCTTACGGGATTTGCCAATAATAATAGATTCTGTAGCCTTTTCCCCAACTCCTGTAGCAATAACTTCCAGATATAGATCTGGAATAGCAGCATCGTCAGGGATATCTGATGGTACCCTGACTGGCTCTTCAACATTTCCTTCCTTGGGCCATCTCAGACTACCTCTCATGTTGTAGCCATGGGCGAAGGAACGGATAGAAGCGTAAAAGTTAGCATACGTAGCTCTGTAGTGCTGGTAGCGGTTGAGACTCTGAATTTGGCACCAGTACGAGCAGTACTAAAATATCTCCAACCCCTTGCACCATCAAGCAGTTTTCCATAGTGACGGAAACTAGTAGAGGGATTACCAACATGAAGTTGGTCATATCCAAATTGGCGAGCGAACCTACTGGGTAGATATGGTTCGAACGCACAATTGTCTTCATTTCTGTACATCAAGTGAGAGGGTCTGATGTACTGTAGCCATCTGAAGATTGATGGTGGCAATAAAGCTCCTTCTTCAACTTCATCTTCAAATTGAACGCCGAAGCAGTCAGCTGGAATTTGTGGCCGGGTACAGAAAAAGTTCCAACCATAAGAATAGTTCAAAACTGCCCGGGTATCTGCCACTGTCGTGGCAGTCCATGTAGCTTTGCTAAATTTTTGGAGGAAGACCTCCGCATCATCACCCGGGCCTGGTGGCAATAACCTACAGTTGTGGTGCAACAGCCAGCCCATCAAGTAAGTATAGGGCATTTATACCCTGGGGAATACATTCCGATGAGGAGCGTTGTTGATTAACTCCTCACCAAAAGTCCTCAAACCTGCGTTTACTCGGCACACCATTGCCGATAGCAGGTTGATTCTGACTTTAAATACCAAACGTACCGCTGGCCATAGTACGTTACGGTGGATTCTATCAACTGTACCGGTCTCCGGTACAATCCATCTTCTCAACCATAAAGAAAGGAAGCCTGCCAGTAAGGCTTTTCTGGAGATCTTCTGGCTGCCGTATCTGAGGAAGCTTAAAGCTTCGGTTCCAGCAGGGAACTCCCCAGTCTTGGTGGACAAATATTTATTTGGGAATTTGTAAACAGTCATCATATCCCGAATTTTGTCAGCGGGGATTGTTGAACCAGTGTTGATAGCTGGAGCTTTATTTTCCTGGAATCTTTTTTATCATCCTTGGATATTTTATCCTTATGGAAGAAGAGATACGTTGTCCACTTGTTGATGTATGCTAGATGAGATCCACTCTCATGCATAGTAGTGCAGATCATATAGTGGCACATCAATTCTTCATACACCTCAACCAACTGAGGGTTTTTCTCCCTGATTTCAGCAAGTTCCCGGTTGGAGGAAACGTATTCTTCATATGGGGCTTCTCCCATTGGCAGCTTTGAGATGAATTGCATCTCATGGAGTGCGAGACCCATTTCACCTTTTGGGGTCCCGAAAGTTCCAGTTGAACTTATGTATATCTCCATCAGGGCCGTGAACAAGTTACCATTCGATGGTATACCCTGACTAGTGGAAGCCACTGCTTCATACAAGTCGATATCTTTCAGCTCCGTCTGGAAGTTCTTCATCATCCAAATGCTAATTTGGATCCAGTTCTGGTTGAATGGAGTCAACCATCCCGGTAGCCTAGGGTTTGTCTGGGGATATAGTACCGTAGCCCTTATGAACTTGTTGACGAACATCTGGGTTTGCACTGGTTGGATTAAAGCCAAATCTTCACTCAGAGTAAATCCTGGCAAAAGACCAGAGAAAGGAACAACACCGCCATTTGGGACACTAACATAATACCCCATATCATTGGCTTGATCCCTCTTGAATGTGATTCTACCCGGTCTTTCATAACTGCTGGGAGTCAGATTCCACAGCATTTGACGGGGATGGGTGGCATGGATGAATGCGGACAAGGGGTAATCTCTGTCCATATCAGGGAGATACATGGCTCTATCTTTGGATTTAAACACCCAAGACTCCTTTTTGGGGTATGTTTGCGATTTGCAGTCTATTGCATCCCCAAATAAGAAAGCTGGTTTTGTAAATTGTTGTTCATTCAGTGAAGTCAACAGTTCTCTATTAATCATGGATAGCAGCATTCTATCCTCTTGGGCAGCTATCAATTGTGCTCTCTCTACGGGGTAGTCTGGATTTGATTGGAGAAACGCTACATGAGACAGATTTTCCATATAATTCAAGCCCACCATACCAACTGATGATCCAAAGACTTCTGCGAGTGGGTGAGCTTGCAAGTCCACTGCCAAAAGAAAAAGGAAGAAATCAAGTTAGTGAAAATCTAATTTGAAATTTTTACGCAGATATATTGGTCTAAGTTTTTACACATAAAGGGTAAAAACTTTGACTATGTAAAATTTTACGCTTATTAAAAGTTGGAGCGATAGAGCGACTGCAGGAAGAAGCAGGGCCTATGTTTACTTTGTGGTTCATCAGAGAACCAGTGTAGGGATTGTCCCAGGAACAAGGCACCAGTGACTCAGGCAGTAGCAGGAGCTAGAGCTCCGATAGGGTAGCAGACGGGACCACCGTTGCAGACTCAGCAGTAGAGGTTTGCCCAGCATCAGCAACAGGCCAAGGGAGGCCAGCAGGGGCGAGCTTTCGCCATGACAGTCGAGGATACACAGGCAGAGGGAGAGCTGATTGCAGGTTCCAATCTTTTCGATTCCATTTCCGCGTTTGCTCCCTTATAACTGTCTTGAAATTTGATTCTATCCGTACCTGGTAGTTGATAAATTTTGTTCGGATAGTTTATTGTGATTTATTTTCTTCTGAGATAAGTCGTATGGGCTAGGTCGTCTCGACTATGGGATCTAGAGTCTTCTATTGTCATGATAGCTGGCATAGTGAGGATACAGTCAGATTTTGGACGTACTTCTCGAGTGTGGGAATTTAAGGTTTTCGCGGCCAAGCATGCGGCAATGCAAAAAATTTAAATACCATGATTCTAGAGGTATGTACCATAGTCAAGGACTCTGTGAATATCGTAGCCTTGCTCACTAGCATGACGAAGATTTCGAGTATCATGATTTTGGACAGACGCATATGATTATCGGACTGTATGTTGAGACTGTGATTATTGGGGGTGTTTGACCTAGAAGGAGTACGACTATCTTAATTTCGAGGACGAAATTCTTCTAAGGAGGGTAGACTTGTAGCACCCAGTTTCTAAAATAAGGATAATTTTGAAATTTTATAATTATAATCATTTAATAATGATATTTAAACCATGTTATAATTTTTGGTGATTTATAGTTAATTTAAAACTATTTAAAATCATGACTTGTGATTTTGATGATTGACTAGTGTAACCCTAGAGTTTGCTGAGCCCAGAGACTAACCATGACCAAGGGAGCCTAGCTATGTGATTAGGATGACTAATTACTAGTTTTAGCCTAAGGGTATTTTGGTCATTTTGACAATTTTGTGAAATTGTAAATTGTGTAAATAAAATATTGTGCTAATCTATTAGTATAAGACTTGACCTAGAAGTTGAGCCTAATCTAGATGATAGTCATGACCATAGAGACTAAGTTAGATGGTTTCAACTAAGTAATCAAATTAGGTTGATATCTAGATATTTGTTAATATGATATTTTAGGCTAAAGGTTAAGAAAGGTTACTTTAATTGTGAGCCTTTAGATTGGCTAGAAATTATTGGAGAAGCCTTGACCACTCATCCTAAACCCTAACCCTAACCTAATGGCAGCCATCAAACATCCCCCCTCTATAAATACAACACATTAACCATTTAGCATTTTTTTAATCATTGAATTGCCTCTTTTAGTGTTCTTCCTCAACTCCTCCCCAAATATCCAAATCAACTCCAAATTGAGTCTAGTCTTTTGCATTGGACTCCCCTACAATAGAGGACACCATTAGTGGGCAGCTAGCAAGGATTCAGAGGCTCGGGATCGTCGCAAGTTGTAGAAGAGCCCTCATTCAAATAGCTTAAAATTGAGGTTTCACCCTCAATAGGTAAAATCCATCAAACCTATTCAAATTCTAGTTTTCTTTCCATGGATGCATTCATTTAGGGTCCCCCTAGGTGTAGCCCAAGTTTGGTAGGAATTCGTGTCCATTTCGTGTCTGTATCGGACACGTATCGGTGTTTTAAATAAGGTGTTCGATGAAATGTTTGTGAGAAGTAAATTGTGTTAATTTTAGATTCTAATTGAATGAAAAATTAAGTTATTATATGTATATCACTAATCAATTAGACTGAGTCGAAGTTTGGAAGTTTTCGTGTCCAAAATGGACACACACACACGCGCACAGGCCCCGTACCCATGCCCTGCTACCCGACACGAAATTCTTCCTGTACACGACACTTGGACACACCAAATTTGGTGTACACATGGGGGCCATGACTGTTAGGCCATCCACAGAATTTCAGGAGAAATGATTGAGTATCGAGGGACTTCTCGATCTCGCACGGATCACGTACCCACAGTGCACGTGCGGGAAAACCGCACTGACACGCACCTCGTGCACGGACACGAGGACACTTGGACATGTTTCAAGCTGTGGTACACGAAGCCCTAGACCTACCCTAGCTACTGACACGTGCACGCGACACATGGATGTCTGTGTCGTGTCCTGGATCAATTGACACGCGTGCATGAGGATTAACCGGGCTGTTTACTGATACTTCCTATTTTTGTAAATTGGACACTTTGTGTCCTCTGTTTGGACACGATTACACTCCCCCATGACACGACTACATGTGTGGGATCTTTCTAAACACCTGTTTTTGTATTTCACTAGGTTTTAGAGTTTAATTCTTGGTCGAATTGTAAATTTCTGAAACTGTTAAGTGTTTGAATATGGATTTTACTGACACAGTGTTCTTTGCATATTTCAACACTCGTGTCCATCTCCTAGACACATGGACACGACCCTAAGGTTGACACATATATGTTAGACACTTGTGCACTTGATAATTTAGTTTCCCTTGGATTTTGAGTTCGAAATAAAACTTGAGAACTTAGGTTGCATTTACTGATACACTGTGGGTTTTTCAAAAATGAGTTAAAAAAGTAATTTCAATTTAGAGATTTCCAAATAAGATATTATACTGTCTACCTAGGTTGATTAGCCCTCCAATTTGGTTTATACATGTTAATTTGGGTTGTATTCGATTTTTTCTAAGCTAAATGATTCAACTTGAAATGAACCTAAGAAGTTCCCTAAGAGGAAACCTGAAACAAAACCTGAGAACTCAAGAAAACTGAGAAATGAAGTTGGGTTCCAGGTTTCCTGAGAGATTTTTGGGTCTTGAAAGAAAACTGAGATTGGAAGAATTCTGATTTTAGGTTAATACAGTGAACTGAGATTGGATAAGGGGTTTTGTCTGAGAATGTGTTCAAAACTGAGTTCAATGTTTCTAATCCAAAACAGGGAATCAAAACCTGAGTTTGATTGATATGTTGAACCTAAAATTTGGGGATATTCGAATTTGGGATATATATGTTTCCAGTTTTCAAATGAAAACTGAGATGAATAAATCTGAGTTTTGGAATATGAAGACTGATATCAAAACCTGAGATTTACCCAAACTAAATAACCTAAAAACTGAGATTTGAATCTTTCAAAGGAAAACCTAAAACTGAGATTAGGGTTCATGATTTGAATTCAAATTTGGTTTTAGTTGATTTATGATTTTTACTTGGAATTTGATTTAAGTTGTATATGAATGTTTTAACTGAGTTCCATTTGGGATATGGGATTTCGACTAATATTTCAAACAACTGTTATTTTGGTAAAGAAAAACGAAATCACTGATACTCAATGTTGAATTATCTGAACTTTAACTAAGTTCGAAATTGGATTGGTTGAGTTCTAAACTAATTCAGATTCTAACTAAATGTGGGTTTTCTACTTTCCTGGGAACTATATGAGACCTGAAACCTGAGAGTATATAGCACAATACACACACACATACTCCTAGTACACACATTCCTGTGCACTACACTCTACACATTCATACTATTTCTCCACCCCACCCTCTGTTTTCCTGTCACAGACTTCACCCTCACACTAACACACATATATATGCTCATACACATACACTTGTGACCCTTCCCTCTCTATATATATGAATATACATATATGTTATAATGTATAATAATATATGTATCATAAACCTATATGTATATATGCAAGTATGTAGGTAAGCATGTATGTAATGAGTACATGAATGCAATGCATAAAGATATATATGATACAATGTAGGATACAATGTATGATATTAAAATAGGTAATACAATATATGCATGAATAATATAGTATGTAAATTGTAGGTTTGATAGCTTGTATAGCCTTGTGATAGCGTATGAGTGCTAGTCTAGGTTTGGTTAGGCCCAAGAGTTGACTTAACCTAGATTAGACTTGATTGGACCAAGTGTGACCTAGTTTGACCTAGACAGTTGACCAAGAGTTGACTTTGACCTAGTTGACTTAGAATCATGTAGTTTGCATTGCAGATTTCTATTATTTCAAATTGAGTACTTAAATAACCTATTTTACTCTAAATATGACTTTGTGACACCAGTTCGGACATCCATTCATATCAGTCATTCAGGGTGACAGACGAGTACATTCTCTGACCGTTTCATACTTGTCTGGATTTACATTCTTGCTCTAGATTACTGTACTTGATACTGGCACGATTGTTATCACGGATTGGTACTATATGGATCTTCTCTTGCGATGTTATCTCTATTGTGTTCAACAGATACATATTGTTATGTGCGTTTCATGAACATATTGTATTTATTGTACACCCCTATTCATGTATACTCATTGTGCATATTGTACTCTCATTATCACATGAGCTTCATGGAGACTATTGTACAAGGTAGCGTAACTGGATTGGATCCTTGTGTATTGATTGGGGAGGGTGAGTAGGAATGGTTATGTAATCAAATCCCATGGTACGACTATTGTGCGCTTCCATTGTATACTCACGTTATGATGGATTTGACCTATTGTTATTGTGCAACCTAAACCGTTTACATAACCATATTGTGCTCTAAATCACTAGTATTGCAGTTTTACTTATCCTGTATATATTTCAGTTATAAATTCTCTTTCGTTTTCATATACATCTTCTTACAGTTCATGTATCTTACTCTTTTGCATGCTTATATTTCCTAACATGTTATGAATTGCGTGAGATGTATTGTGCTCGCTCCTGTCCTGACTGGACCTGTAGAAAATATTACAGATGAGGATGATGACTGCCCTACCTTCTATGGGACACATGAGGGTGACCTTCAGGAGCCCGAGGAGCATCTAGCTCAGTAGAGGGTGCCTAGTCTAGTATAGTATTTACAGCTTTCAGTTTGTATCGGATTGTTCCGATTGTTAGTTGTGACTTAGTTATATTTCAGGACTTGTATTTATTTGTATTGGACATCTACTTTGTGTGGTGTGATAACTCTATTTATTTTTCAGTTCCTTTCTTTTATCTGATTCCATATCGTGCTCTATCTTTCCTAGACTTGTGATTGAGATATAGAGTTGAGATGTTATATTATACCTCCATGCGGAGATTATATGTTTATATCATACTGTTGTTAGATGTTAGATGTTATAGACGAACTATATAGCGTTCTACCGCCGACACTGCGGCGTAGGCTGGACGTACCCACGTTCTCGTGCCCTTCCTCAGGGTGCGGGTCATGACAATAGACCAAGTCAAAAGAATAGAGATTTAGGCACGAAAAGAGTCAACAGGCTACTTTATGCAGGCTACTTTACGCAAGCTACTCTACGCGAGTTGTTTTACGCAAGCAACTTTACGCAGGGGACAAGCTGTCAGATCATGCATTTAATGCAAGTGATGATGAATCTGACAATGATTTGCTGACAGCGTATAACACAGAATTCAAAGAGATTTTATTTACACAGAGGCCAACATTGTCGTTTAGTGTGCAGATGGGGCTACTTTACGCTCAATACAATTGCTTCTTTTACGCACGGTAACTATTCGAGCTTTTACGCTCAAGGCTATTGTGGGCGTAAAGTCTATTTAGTCTACTTTTTACGCTCAAGGCTATTGTAGCCACTTTACACTGGGAAGTTTATTTTGGGCTATTTTACGCCCAGTTTGCCACTTTACGCTAGGAGTGTATTTTGGGTCATTTTTACGCCCGATCTTTCCTGACCACTTAAGAACGTGGTTTCCCCACGTGTCTTTCATGCCATACTTCTCGAAGAACGTGTGTACGTGCTCTCCCTATTTTATTGAAGTAGTGGGACACGTGTCCACGTGCGTAGAGGGTGATTTACATCGTGGATGACAGTTGTTAGCGTAAAAACCCAATTTTGTTGCTTTTTACGCACAAAGGGTCAAGTCTATAAATAGACTTATTTTTCACATATCAGAGGATCAGAGAGACAGGAAAGAATACATAGAGATCAGAGCCCAGAGACTTTGATTTTCCAGAGCATTCTTCTTCAACTTTTCTTCCAGAACAGAGTGAAGCAAAGCAGGAAAGCATTCGACCTCGCCATCAGTTCCCAAGTGCGTCGATACCTTTCTGGTGACTTAGTCCTTCCGGCTGTTCATCTTCCAGTAGTACTCTTCATCATCATCGTATGGTCCAAGGAACATAGTGATCGCCTTCAGATCAGACTTCCATAGCAATACTTCCCAGATTACTTGTACTTTTTGTACTTTTTTTCGTTTTCTTTCAAAAGCCAATTTTAGGCATTTTGTTAAGTGAAACGACTCACCTCTTCTAAGCCTCTCATTATCGACTTTCGTCGTAACAAGCCTACTACTTCTCTTTCTTCTCTTCTTCTCATCGAACTGGCAATGTCTCCAGCCAAGGTCAAAAATGCTCTTGTAACTGTTGAGACTGAAGATCTCAATAAAGCAGTATCTCCTTTGCAATGTCAACTTTTATGCACAACATTACTTAGAAATTCTGGACAATTTTGAACCTCTCACCTTAGGAGCAATTCAACTTTTTCAAGATGAGATAGTGTACGAATAGATGCAAAATTCATTCTTAGTAGTTTCTCATCGGAATGACAATGAGCATCCAATTATCTTTAGCAGAGAACGTAACCAAAGAACTATACTCGACAAAAATTCTGAAAATGACAATCATGGAAGAATACAACTGCCTCGTTACAGTCAGTAATCCAAGAATATCATTCAAAAAATAGGTTACAATTTCGGGTCTGGGTTGAATGGAGGTAAAGGTAGACATACTCCTATTTGACTACTTGCTCCGAAAGGAAGGTCATCACAATACTATAACAAGACTAGACATGGGTTAGGCTATACTACGTCGATCATAATCCCAGACAGATCTAAATCAGACGTAGAGATACGATCTCACTCCTCTAATTCTTCTTCATGGGACTCAGACACCAGTATAGGGGATGTCTATCGACTGACTCTATCTGTCAATATGGTGACAACTGAATTCCAGAAGATGATGGAGATGATGACTTTATCGAAACTTATGAGAATGAGCCTTGGGCACAAAGGATTGATACTCAATAGGAACTTCGCTTCAAACAACATGAACCACCCATTGATAGGAGCATGGTTTCAACTTGAGAGGAGCTTCAATGGGGCTGTTCTCAGTAGCGTTGGCTTGGAAGATTACAAGGACACCGAAGCCAAAGCTCCCACACTTTAAGCATGTCTGGAACTCGTGTATACCTGCTAAATGGTCAGTACCTATGTGGAGAACACTGCACAACAAGCTACCTACAGATGATAATGTTACACGTCTTGGGTTTAGTAGCTTCTAAATGTCGTTGCAGCGATAGTAGTTCAGTTGAATCGGTGGACCATATTTTCAACACATGGGACTTGGCTAGGGAAGTTTGGACGAATATGGCAAGAAAATTTCATATCAGAGATTGCGACAGGAGCTTGCTGCAAAGTTTGAAGAACTAGTGGTGAAAGAAAAAAAAACATAAGAAAAAGATTGCAGTTGGAGCAGTAATATGGTATTATGGAAGAATCGCAACAAATGGCGATATGAAGGCAACATATTCTCATCAAACAAGTTGATCGGAGAAGTTTACAGACAAATCTCGAAGGCATCCGTCAAGTGTTCACACAAGTAGGCTTATTTTGTACTCAGCGTATTTGTACTCTGTGACTCTTTTGTTTCAATAAAATCTCATATTCCAATATATATATATATATATATATATATATATATATATATATATATATATATATAGTTGAAAAAAAATAATATATATATATATATAGTTGATACCTTCAAGGTATAGCCCTAGAAGCCTATGTATGGACCTAGAAATCTAGGTGAAGCCTAGAAATGACTAATTTGACACTAGAAACAAGGTATTGACCCCAGAACTAAGGTATTGACTAATAGTTAAGATTTGAGATACGGACAAAGGTATTAGGTAAATGTGTGATACTTGTTAAGCTATCGTGATACAGGGTAAGGTAAATAGCTATAGGCCAAGGTTATTGCTAGAAATTATAAGTAGAAGTATATATTAGGGTAATATATGTTGGGAGCTTATTAGTATAGTCTAGAAACCTAGTATTGGTCTATTTTTAACTAGTATTGACTAGTTTGACCTAGTTAGCACCTAAAAATAAATAGTGACTTGTTAATACCTAGTATAACTTTGTAAACCTTATAAATAGATAAAATCAACCTAGAAAGTAGGAAATGATCTAGTTTGGCTGTGTTAACCTAGATTTGACCTAGTTTAGGAAGGTATGACCTAGTTTGACCAAATTTAGCAAGGTATTGACCTAGTTGACCTGGTTTGACTTGAAAATGACTTAGAGACCTAGTATTAGGCTAGTATGGCATGTTTATGATTCTAAAACACCAATTGACTTTGATATTGCATATTTAGGTATTTGTGACTCCATTATGGATATTGATCCTCACACTTTGCTCAAGACCACAGGCGGATACATCCTCTGATAATTTTCTATTTATAATATCTTATATATTTCTTGTATTTAATATAGATATCCTTGATCTCTTAACACATCGGTTACACGAATTGGTATTTTCGGATCTTGTCATGAAATATAATTTTTTGTATGTCTTGGTATACCTTGTGCAAGCTTTGTTGTTATTCTTGTGCATTGTATGGACACCGATTCCTGAGGAGATTATCTACCTTCCCGGTGAATACCATGTCGTAACGTACCATGGTTGGATCTACCGCATCAGTCGGGAGCAGGGAGTAGTAGTGTAGATATGTGATCATACCCTCCCTGTGCAAGTTATTGTTCCATATGAGTGTTAATCATACACCGTACGTATGATTAACCAGGACATAAAATTCTTGTGCAAGTTTCTAAGCCAATCACATTTTGAAATAGTGCTCACTCACTTAGATAGTTTTTTCTGATTATTGTACATGATATTCCTGCTCTTATGTTATTTACAACTTTTCCATATTTGCTACAATTATGTACCTGTTACATTATCTTGTATATCCTATTTATTTACTGCTACATAGTCTTTATTATATACAGGAACTGTTATTAGAGGTGTACTTTGCTCCAATTCCTGACTGGATATATTTTTCCACGTGATTTAGATGATGGATGCCCGACCTACTACGCCCCAGAGGATGTATTAGGAGAAGACCAGGAGACACTAATTCAGGAGGGCTTAGCTCCAGCTGAGGAGGCTCTAGTAGCGACTCAGTTAGGCTAGATATTAGTACTGGATTTGTCTCAAGCTCTTTGACGCTTGGCATGTTATTATTGAGACTTATGTATTTAAGATAGTTGACTCTTATACTCTCTTTGGACTTGTGTTATGTTGATGTTAGATTATGCTGGATATTCATATCATGTATACCATTTATCTTTCTTATAGTCAATGTGATTGAGTATGAATATTATCAATATTTGTTCTCCTTTTGGAGTTGAGATATCATGACATGTTTTGATACATATTCATGTATTATGTTAGTTAGCATAGTAGACATAGACATCGTTCTCCCATCGATGTTGTGACATAGGCTAGACATATCCATATACTCATGCCCTTATACTGGGTGCGGGTTGTGACACATCCACTCATATGGAGTGGTTCGAAACTCATGCAAACAAGTAGCTCATTTTATGCAAAAACAACAAAATTATAGTTTTCCAACATAATCCAACCTTCTAATAGGTGAAAAACATGAAAATAATGACATAATGTAGAATGGTTGCAGTTCCCAAGTTGTAGAACAATACAAAACAATGAATTGTATGAACTAATGAACACGAAACTACTTAACTATTATCTAAAAAATTAACATCAAGCCATAAGGAGAAGAATAAAGCCATTATCCAACATTTTGGGGGTCAACAACATTAAGCCTTTTCTTTTACCTATTATTTTAAGAATCATCTCTCTAGCATTAGCTTATCTCAATTCCTGATGCTATAGTACAAAGAAGTAGATAAGCTTAATCATGATAAAATCTATATTAGGATGTAGATAACAAATAAAAGGATTTTGTCTACTTCCAAAGTAGAAGAAAATGTTCTGGAATCTCATCTTCAAATTATAGTATTCTCAAATGGTTTCCAAAAAAACTTAACAAAAGTAGTACATGGAGAATACCAAGGTTCCTTAACCTTGGATAAATTTTTAGGCAACAAGGATTGCACATATAGAGCTAACCATCAAAAGATTAAAAATCCACCCAAATCTCTATGATTAAAATTTAACAATTATCATGTTAACGAACTTATTTAAAAGGGATAAAGCCATATTCTAACAAATTGTCCTATCTACTATATCCATATTATAAGAATCTATCAACAAACGATTATTAATCCTGGGCACAAAATGGTTAGATGCTTGTTTCTTGTATATACAAGAGCATGGATTTTCTTAACTAAAAACAAGCAAATTAAAACTATGTATTCTAACATCTTCTTCTGCTGCTTACGCATTAGGATCTACGTCTTATTAATCATCAAAGAATTTATTTTCTTTTCCAACTCAAATTCATTATTTACATGGAAAAAAATCAACAATCAATCAAAGTTCACCACTTAGGAATAAATTTGTTCAACAAATAAATGTTGGAATTATTCAATAATTAAGGGGCCACACATGTAAAATTAATTGTGTTTGGGCTATCTAAATAATTAAGCCAAATTAAAGTGGTCTATTTGGAAATTGGCTTAAGGGTATAATTGTCATGGAATTAATATGTAGATACCGGAGATAATTCTAATTTGATGAGGGGCCAAATTAGAAATATCAACACACACACACACACGCACAAAGATATATATATATATATATATATATATATATATATATATATATATATATATATATATATATATATATATATCAAAGATATATATATATGTATATGTATATATATATATATATATATATATATATATATATATATATATATATATATATATATATATATATATATATATATAATATATATATATATATATATATATATATATATATATATATATATATATATATATATATATATATATATATATGTATTCATTAGGGTTATGGTCCCCAACTCATACGGCCACAAAAGAGAGGGTTTCTCTATTCTCTTCTGTATCCCCATCAACAAAGAGAGGAACAAAGATTTCATCTTTGTTATTAAGGGCCGTAGCGGGTTGGAAGATCAAACCCCATAAAGAGACGTTTGCTTCAAGATCCGTCAAGCAAAGACAATGGATTCAGGTACGCTTCAGTATTTAGTTTTGTTCTTCATCTCATGAATCGACAGGGTACAATAATTTTCTAACAAGTGGTATCAGAGCCACCCTATTTGATTTATGAGGTTGAAGTTACAAAATCAATTTTTGTTGTTGTTAAGGAACCCTAGATCGTTCCATCTAATTTAATTTAGGGTTCCAATTGTTCGATCAATTTTTTTTTAAGATTGATGCCCGATATTAGGAAAATACTGTATAATATATAGTAAAGCTTAACAGATTGATACCGAAGAGAAAATCTCTTTAATGTTTCTCGAGAAAGAGAGAGAGAGAGAATCATGAAATTCTAGGGTTTCTCCGTTCGAAGCAGAGAAATGGGTCACTCAAACATGTGGAATTCTCATCCCAAGAACTACGGGCCCGGATCTCGAACTTGTCGAGTCTGTGGTAACCCTCATGGACTGATAAGGAAATATGGACTTATGTGCTGCAGACAGTGTTTCCGTAGCAACGCCAAAGAAATTGGTTTTATCAAGGTATATTTATTCTCTGTACAAGGTCATATATACTATTATAGATATTCTTTTGGTATCTTATGTGGATCATTGCATAGTAGCACGTACATTCATATTATCATATATTTTTTTGTCCTCTTCAACTGAAGAGAGTTATTTTGTACAAGTGAAAAATCACATGATCATGATATTAGTAGCATTTGTTTCTATCATATAACAGATTAGAGATCATCAGAGCATCACCAAATGAGGCTTCTATTTATCATTCTTACTGTTCACTTTTATGCTTGTTTTGAGTAGATATTTATTTGTAATCTACAGGTTGAAATCATATGGATACTGATTTCTCAGGATGCAAATTGGTAATATGTATATACACATATTATATAATCAGGCTCCAATCTAATTTTTTTTAAAAAAGATTTTCTTTAGATATTTGAATATTTAAAGAGGAAAGAGGTGCTGTTAATGCTCAGTTTAGACAAAGTATGTTCAGCTTGGATATATATTTTGGAGTTATTATTTTCAGTTAATGTCTATGTTTTTTTTGGATGCATATCCTTAGTAGATTATTACATCAATTTTGTTATGTTGATAATATCCAATTTTGTCAAATTAAAATTCATGCTTATGATTTTAATTACTTTATTTGCGTAATAATCTTATAAATATGCATGTACATAAGATATTGGACATGATTTGGTTTTGTAAATTTTAGTCAACATTCAAATTTTTGGTGCCTTTCGTGACTAGCAATAGTTGTCTAATATTCTAAATAGACTTATTGAAACAAGATGTCGCCAAAGTGACCTATCTTGCGTAGATAGTCTATGAAGGATGTTGGATGTTTGTGTGTGTAAATTCATGCGAGTATTAGCCGGCCCAAAGAAAGGTTAATACTTGGCCGAATTGCACACATACTTGTGGTGATAAATGTGTGACAATTATAAGGTTTACATGTGAATAATAACCCGATCCAAAGATAGGCTTATTATTTGACATGACTTATTGTCAACGTTTGATCATTACACCAAGAATACCACTTGCAGTTAATATCACTGTCCAAAGACTTGATATTAATGATGTACTAGGTACCTTGAGATGGGGTTCACCATTATTTGAATTTGTTTGACTATATTTTACGCTTTGGTTATTTGTTAGACCATATTTGTTTTTTATTGCTTTGTTCTCTTTACAGTTAATGTTGTTAAAATATCTGCCAATAAGATTTTAATTTTCATGTTTAATGGGATAAACTGTAAGGGCAAAAAGAAATGAATACAGTAGCTGCTAAGGGTCTAGGTCAAAAGAAACAACAATATAAAACTAAGGATTGTTCTTTTGTGATAAGACAGGATACGTAAGGAAGAAATATACAAAGTACCATGCATGGCGTATAAAGAAAAATACATTTCTATATATGGTCTATTCTGAGGTTAATTTAGCTTTAGTACCAAAAAACACATGGTGGTTAGATTCTGGTACGACTACCCACATTAGTGTTCTAGACAAGGTTACTTGAGCTACCGAAAGTCAATTGATGGTGAAAGATACATCTATGTGGGTGACGGATAATCGGTAGAAGTGAAAGCAATATGACATTTTAGGTTATGTTTAGGAACCAATTATTATTTGGATTTGATAGACACTTTTATTGTACCGTCTTTTAGACGAAATTCAGTTTCAGTTTCCTTAATGGACAAATCTGGTTATCATTGTTCATTTGAAAATAATAAGTTTAGTCTATCTTTAAATCCAAATATTATTGGTAACGGTTTCCTTAAGGTTTATGATGACCTATATTTATTTAAAACTATTGCATCTTACAATGAAACCTTGCAAGTGGAGTCATGTGGTACTAAATGCAAAATTAACAATAAATATTTTTAGTCTCATTATGACATAAGCAATTAGGTCACATATCTAGAAATAGAGTTGAACGATTTGTGTCTGATGAGATTTGGATTTCATTGACTTTGTAGACTTTAATGTCTATATTAATGTGTAAAGGAAATACAGACCAAAGTTAAATTATAAGCAGCTACTTTATTAGTTATACTACAGATCAAGGGTTTGATAATTATACAATCCCACACTAAGAAATTTTTTTGAGACGAGAAGTGTAATATTTTTTGAGGATGTTGAGTTTAGGGGAAAAATAAAGTCAGGATCATTGTCTTTGAGAAGGAATCAATTACGATTCCTTCTATCACTTTTGACGATGTGTAGGATTCTAAACCTGTCATGATCACGAAGTGAATTCGGAGTCTCAATAAGATAATGTTGAATTACCTCTATAAGTCGTTGTTGAGATACCTTAACAACGACAACGTAGCGGCACCCCATTCAAGATAAGATAATTATTCCTAAGGAACAAACACAACAACCTCAAGAACCGGCAATATTAAGATGGTCCACCAGAGAAAGGAAAAATATAATTACAGATAATATTGTCATATTTCTCTATGAACGTGAAAAAGACTGTGGATACTGGAAGATGATTCAATCATCTTCCGTCAGGTCATGGAAAGTTTTGACTCTTAAAAGTGGATTGAGGAAATAAATAAGGAGTATAAGTCTATGCAAGACAATAAAGTTTAGGAACTTGTCACATTACCAAAAGATACGAACTTCATTGGTTGAAAATGGATATTTAAAACCAAGAAAGATTCGAAAGAATAATGTGGAGAGGTATAAAGTACGTCTTGCAGCTAGTGACTTTACTCAAAAGTTAACGATTTATTTTAAAGAGACTTTCTTTTCGGTATCTTTGAAAGACTCTTTTAAAACAATCACTGCACTTGTTGCACATTTTGATCTTGAGTTACATTAAATGGATGTCAAAGTTGTGTTTCTCAATGGGAACATCAACGAAACAATTTATGGTACAAGCATAAAACTTTGTGTCAAAAGACCCAAAGAATATGGTTTGCAAATTGACAAAATCTATTCATGGACTCAAGCAGGATTCTCGTCGAAGGTACTTAAAGTTTTACCAGTGATTATCTCGTTTGGTTTTTGAGATAAACACTATTAAAGATTGTGTATATCACAAGTTCAGTGGGAGTAAACAATTTTCTTTAGTTATATATGTTGATGACATACTGCTTGCCAAAAATGATATAGGTATATTGTACGACACTAAAAATTTCTACCAAATAACTTTCAGAAAAAATATCTTTGTGTCGTTTCTTTTGTATTAGGAATCCAGATATACCGTGATCGTTCTCGGGATATTCTTGGATAATCACAAAAGATTTATATCAATAAAGTGCTTAAAAGATTTGGCATGCAGGAATGCAAACAAGGTGACAACCCTTTCGTTAAAGGAGACAAGTTCAGTCTCAGTCAAGTGCCCTAAGATTAGCCTTAAAATTAAGAAAATACAATATATTTTTCCTTCACGATCAGTTGTAGGAAGTCTAATGTATGCTCAAGTATGTGCGCGTTAGGATATTGCGTACATATTCAGATGTTAGGCAGATATTTTAAGTAAATATGGATGGATCATTGGGTAGCAGCCAAACTACTTAAGTAATTAAGAGAGAACAAAGAATTATATGCTCTTTGTAGGAGATCGGATAATTCTGGAGATCATAAGGTATTCCGACTCCGATTTTGTTGGATGCCAACACAGCAGGAGATCCACATCAGGTTATGCTGACTAATGGAGATATAATTTGGATGAGTGTCAAACATGCCCTCATAATTTTTTCCACCATGATAGCAAGGTTTATAATATGATGTGGGGCATCTATTCAGAGAATATGGTTGCAAAATTTTGTCACAAGGCTGCGCCTACAGTACGGTGTTGAAAAACCACATAAAATTATGGTGTGACAATAAATCAGCAGTACTATATTCCAATAAGAACAGAAACTTGTATAAGTCAAAGGATATTGACATAAAGTTTTTAGTTGTGAAGGAAAGAATTCAGAATGATTATAGTGTCCATATAGCACATTAGGACAAACTCCATGTTAGCAGATCCGCTCACAAAAGCATTATCATCCAGGGTCTTTCATGAGCATACTGCTCATATGGGTGTTATATTAATTAAAGAATATGGCAATACAGTGGGAGTTTTTATTTTATGTATTTGGGTGCTATTTGATTTTGGACACATTTATGTATTAAAGTATTTTGGATATTTATCTGATCAGATATATGGAAATTCAGCTCATTCTGTTTTTATTATGTTAAAGCATTTGATCTCACTAAAGTTAAGGAGGACCAGTTGGAAATAGACATGTATTGATCATATTGCGTGTAATTTCTATGCTACACATCCATGATTGATCTATGTCGTTTAGTTATATTGGTATATGTGACCATTGATGGTTTAGTTACGCTATATGTGACGAATGCCGCTTTGATCCTATGTTGATATGGTTAATGGACGAGATTGTCCGGATATACCCTAAGGATCAAGATAGCAATTTATGAGCTCACTAAGGTTAAAACAATTATAAGGTTACATATGTGGCCCAGTGGGAGATTGTTGGAATTATTCAATAATTAAGGGGCCACACATGTAAAATTAATTGTGTTTGGGCTATCTAAATAATTAAGCCAAATTAAAGTGGTTTATTTGAAAATTGGCTTAAGGGTATAATTGTCATGGAATTAATGTGTAGATACCAGAGATAATTCTAATTTGATGATGGGCCAAATTAGAAATATCAACATATATATATATATATATATATATATATATATATATATATATATATATATATATATATATATATATATATATATATATATGTGTGTGTGTGTGTGTGTGTGTGTGTGTGTGTGTGTGTTCATTAGGGTTATGGTCCCCAACTCATACGGCCACAAAAGAGAGGGTTTATATATTCTCTTCTGTATCCCCATCAACAAAGAGAGGAACAAAGATTTCATCTTTGTTATCCCCATAAAGAGACGTCTGCTTCAAGATCCGTCAAGCAAAGACAATGGATTCAGGTACGCTTCCGCATTTAGTTTTGTTCTTCATCACATGAATCGACAGAGTACAATAAATTTCTAACAATAAATTGATGCCATGTTTGTGTCATAGTTTCTAAATGTCTTAATCGCATCATCAACTACTTGTGTCCATACAATATGGCGTATAATTTGGATTTTCAGTTTTGAACCACTGTTTGTCACTTTTAATTAAGAGACTCTTCCTAAAGGCTCCACTGGACATGGTTCTCAATAATGCCAATTGAAAATTATAATGCTCCATAAAATAAAATAAAATAAAAACTACATCTTGATTAAGACACTTGCAAAGATTTGTACGAAGGAAGATATGACTAAAAAATGACCCTAAGCATATGTTGAAAGAATATCTTAATTATATACAAACTGCCGAAAAATGAGGTAGGAAATAAATATTGGTTAAATAAGTGAAACCAACAATTCCATATAAATATATAGCTATTTTCTTTTAAGCGCTTAATCCTATAAGCAACCATTAAAATACTCTATCCCGATGGTTCAGAGTTGGCAAATCATATGAAGCCCTTTTGTTTGTATTTTATAATCAATCTTAATATAGGGTTCCCCACCTCCCTTTGAGTCATCTTGGATGAGAAGACAGAGACCGACTTTATTGACTTTCAATGTCCGTGTGGAATGCAACTTGCTCGCTGAAGTGGAGGCGCTTTTTGCTGGAGCAGACCATTCTTGTGAGAACGAGGGCTGATCCAATCCGACCCAGTTCCCATTCTTTTCCAGTGCACTCGCTTTGTATCTCCGACACACAAGGAAGGACGCGGTGAGAAGGAAGCAGCCCTAGCCTATGTCCGGCCGATCATTCCGCTGGCATCTCGCATTCATGCCCCCGTTTGACTGCCGCTCTATCACTCCAAGCATATATGACCATGATGATACAACTGGAGAACCGCATTCATGGCAGTGGAATTCCATGGAAACTATATGTTTAAACACTAAAACTACAAATTTATTTTGATAAATTTTAATTAATGAACATAGAGAAAGAAAACAAGCAAGTTTATTTGCGAATTTTTCTTTAAAGGAAACATCGTTCTTGGAATCAATTAGCATCTACCTTTTTTGCATGTCCGACCTTTTTTGTCGCGGCGTCAGATCTTTTACGATTTTGAGAATGGACTCGATCTTCTTGGTTAGAGCATGGTGCTAATAACATGTCATGAACATAAGAGAAAAAGGAGTAGAAATTGATAGAAACAAATCTGTACGTAGATTTTTTCATAATATATATAAGAGAGAATGGGAAAGAGGTGGTTGTAGGTATGGATAAGGACATCCATATTTGGATTTATCTAAATCACAACATAAAGAAAATACTATAGGCTATTAGGAACACATGTGTCAAGTTTCAAGGGATTCTATGGTGTGGATTTCAAATGGTAATTTCATTGTCCAAGATGGTTAATCATTTTTTTAATATTTCTTATGTTTTAATTATTATAAAAATTTCTTAAAATATACAAATATAGAAAATTGTAGGAAGTCTTCAAACAGTGTTTTAAGGCTTAACTGAATGTCTCTAAGCTCTTTGTTCTTTAATTACAGCTTCACGTCTTGGTATTTTTGTTCTACACATACACCCAACACCATTGCATATACTTACAAAAATTACCTATGGTTTCTAATATAAAATACATTTGAAATTTCATAGGTGTTAAAATGGGAGTTCTATTATGGCTTCAATACTAATGTAGTCCATGAATGGGACCCGAGTAATATCGTGCGTAACACAAAATTCGGTTGGGTTGTACTTAAATTCCATTTTGGTCGCAATAACTATAAATGGAAATCTTATAGTACGCTTTCGAAATATAAGATATTTAGGAAGCATCTATTTGAAAATTATTTCACACATTTATTTCCATTAATTATAATATATATTGTGTTTTTTCTTTATATATTTTCTTTCTAGTATTAAATAAGTTAGATATAGTACACTACCAAAATAAGCCGTATTATTACCGTCAAATTTAGCGACTCCAATACTAGACGTCAGTAAATTCTAAAAATCTAGCGACGCCAATAAAATACATTGCTGATTGCAATGAATTGCGACGAGTTGTGAGTAATGTTTGGTAATATGGAAAGAGACGTCACCGAGAGTCCCTACACAACGCTAAAAATTTAAAACCAACAATGTTTAGCGATCTCCTCGACAAAATGTTGCTAATATTTGGGTAAAGTGCATTTAAACTCTCCTTAGAGTTGCCTCGTTCGCAAAATAAGACCTTTTAGAAAACTTAAGCAGTTTGCACCTCCCGCAAACCATGTTTTGCTCAGAATACCCCTTTCCGTCAAATTGACGTTAGAAGTAGCTGTTAGCACCCAATTTTAGGAGAGATGAATTTTTCTACTCCCCAAAATACCCCTCTATTGTACCGTTAGGGACAGCAGCCTATTCCATTCTCTATATACAGGATTGTTTGAAGGAAGCTTGTTTGAAACATAACATTAAACACAAACTTTCTATTTTATACATATTTGACCGGTTGGCTGGTAGGGAAAATAATTTTTTATTTTTTTCATATTCCTTTTTATTTTACTTATTTGCTATCATTTAATGTGTTGAAGCTTTTTCTTACCTACAGATCTCAAATCCAACTGCAAATTATGGCCAGTAGCTCGCAATCTTCATTCTCAAGACGTCCAAATAGAAATTATGGAAGAACAATTTATTGCTATTGTGGATTAATTAGTCCACTGAAGACTTCATGGACACCAACCAATCCTGGAAGAAGATTTTACGGGTGTGCAAATTTTTCAACAAATTCTTGTGGTTTTCTACTATTGGAGGATGAGAAACTTTCAGAACACTATCAAATACTAATGTGGAATTTAATGAAAGAAGTAAAGGAGCATCGAGGCCAAGGTTTACAGCCAATTCCAAGAGAATCAACAGAGGCGGTGGCAGCAACTGAACCCAGACTATGCTTCAACATACATGTTTTGCAATTTATTTTAGGATTTTGACATGTTTAGTACTATTTAAGTTATTCGTTTAAGAAATACGGATGTGATGAATGTTGCAGTTGCAATTCAAGTATTGTACCCAGATCATATTTTACATGTTTTGTATCAAGATTTACAATTCAAGTTTCCAACCCAAGCAACATGAGGAAATTGCCAATGTAAACTGCAATTGCATTCCAAAATGGGAACACATATGTTCCTATATGAACTGCAGTTGTAAACACAATAGGAACACATATGTTCCTATATGAACTGTCCATGATTGTTCCAGACTGGCAATGTACTGCAGTTGCATTCCAAAATGATAAAAAGCAACATGAGCAAATGTAAACTGCAGTTGTAAACAAAATAGGAACACATATGAACTGCCAAATGGAACACGTATGTTCCTATATGAACAGCAACATGAGCAAGTTGCCAATGAACTGCCAAAATCATTTGTAAACTGCCATTAACACATCATTTAAACAAACATCATTTCATCCATTTGTAAACTGCCATCAAAATCAAAAGCAAATGTTCATCAACATATCATTTAAACAGACATCAAAATCAAATGTTCACCAACATGTAACTGCAAATGAACTTTCATCAAAATCAAATGTTCATCAACACATCATTTCTTCAACAACATTTCATCCATTTGTACAAGAACAGGTGATACAACAACTTAAACACATTTCATCCATTTATTTCATCCATTTCTTAAGAGTTCAAATGTTTATCAACATATCATTTCTTAAACTGCACATCCATTCTTCATCTAAAATATATAAACTGCACTTCCATATGCTTTGCTCCCACATGCTTGTATACTGCAGAAAAAAAAGGAAGAGTTAGTAACAGCAGCATGAGGTAGGGATAGTGCTGAAATGAAGAAGAGTTATGAACTGACAAACCTTGGTAGGGACAGCAGCAAGACCAAAATGATAGTGCCTCCCACAGCAACGTTCAACATGACAAAATGATGAACTTGGTAGGGACAGTGGCTCAGATGAGTTAGTTAGTAAAGGATAACGGGTCACCAAAATGATAAAGACCCCACAGCAACATTTAGTATGACAAAATGAGGTAGGGACAACATCATGCAGCGTAACAGAGCTCCCCACAGACAGAGCACCCCACTTAAACAGGTAGGGACAACAGCATAATGGGTCACCAAAATGATAAAGACCCCACAGACAGAGCATAAGGACCCTGTCCTTGTCTACAACCTTATACCCACATTGCCACATATATCCTTATACCCACATAACTCAAATTCATCATTGCCACATTTCAAAAAGGGTCACCAAAATGATAAGGACCCTGTCCTTGTCTACAACCTATGAAAAGATGAGTGACAAATGATTAAAATGCAAAAATTAAAAATGAGTAACAAATTTAAAATGATTAAAATGCAAATACATACCTTTTGGAGCTAACACTCTCCCTCCTTGCAATACTTTCAGAATTATGGTCCACATTTCCTTGAACATGTGGTGTTGGATTACCAACGCATGCATGTAGAGTTGACCTTGGTAGCTTAGGCCTACCTGGTTTGCCTTTTGGCACTATCTTCTTCTCCTTGAAAGGATTTGGGCATGCTCTTGAGTTATATCCTAACTGCTTGCACTTGCCACAGGTGATAGTGCCTCTAGTCATGACTTTTCCACTCTCCTTCTTAGCCATTCTTTCATCATCTTGTTTCTTTCTCTTCTTTTGCCTTCTCCCAGTTTGGACATGGACCATATGGGGTATCATGGGTACCACATTTTGAAGCTGTCTTAGATTCCTCATTGAAAGAGGGTTGATTATCTCTGCATAAGCCTTCAAGTAAGTAGACTTGTGATAGCACTTGTCTACATAGTCATCAATTGAGTGCCTCTTCTTCTTGATATATGCAGCTGCATGGTCACATGGAATACCTGTGAGTTGCCATTCTCTACAGCTGCAGCTCTTTGCTTCCAAGTCCACTGCCTCATTAAGTCCTCTCTGGCTCACTTCAAATTTATTGAACCCAGAAGTAATAACCATACATTTTTTTTGCACCCTCTTTGGCTTCTTCAAGTTTATTCATTACTTTAGGAACAATGACCCCATCATGAGCTCCCATTCTTTCTCTCTTCTCACGGAACCTTACCATGAGCAATCTTCTTATAGTTTCTAGAAGACAGATAATAGGTTTGTCCCTTGCTTTCAATATGTGCTTATTCCATGACTCACACATATTATTGCTTGACAGCTCACACTTAGAATTGGTTGAGAACCTATGCTTTGACCACTGGCCTGCAGGAAGTCTATCTAACCATTCATAGGCCTCCTTGCTTACTTTCATGATCTTATTCATTGTTTTCTCAAAATCAATTAAAGTGCATGCCTCTGAAGCTTCCCACAAAAGATACTTCAACTTGGACCCTGGATATTTCTTCTTAAAATTGTCATATATGTGCCTAACACAAAATCTATGCTCTGCATTAGGAAGAAGATTGTGAAAAACATCCAGTAGGCCTTTTTGTCTATCAGAAATTCAGGTGATTGCATTTCCATCCATGCCAAGTGCATCCAATAGTTGATCCATGAACCAGTTCCAAGTTTCCTTATTTTCTATCTCCACAACAGCCCAAGCAATAGGAAAAAAACTGTTGTTACCATCTCTTTCCACTGCACTAAGAAGTTGTCCTTTGTACTCAGTCTTCAGAAAACACCCATCCAGACCAATGAATGGTCTACAAACTTCTTTAAAACCCTTTATCACAGCCTTCAAAGTGTAGAACACCCTCACAAATCTGGTAGACTTTCCATCTTCCTCTAATTCTCCTTTGACCCTAACAACACTCCTAGGATTGGTAGACATCACCAGCATTGCATACTCCCTGATGTAAGCATATTGGTCTTGGGCATGCCCTTCAATCAACTCTAATGCCTTCTTCTTTGCCCTTACAATTTTGTGTCTTGAACAGTCAATCACCAAATCTTCTGCAATGTGGGTTCTAAACCCAGCATACTTCCAGTCTGGATCATTCCTGAATCTGTGTACATATCTGTTTATAAGGAATGTGGCAGTAGCTTGTCTATTGCTGTCCACCTCAACACAGTCCCTTGAATGGTCAGACACGTACTTCTTCAATACAAAATTCCCATGACCACCAAAAACACTCCCATGAATCCTCCACTGACAAGCATCATTTGCACATCTAGCTGTCACCCTCTTTGTTTCATTGTGTACCCACTTGATATTGTACTTGTTCTTTATGGCATGGAGTCTTAATACACTTCTGAATTCTGCATGTGAAGCAAACCTCTGCCCTACATGAAGAGCCATATTTTCCTCCCTCACTAACCTTTTTTGGTCACTAGAGGCTCTGCATGAGCAGTCCCTTCATCCTCATCATCAAAACTTTCTTCTGAGGAGTGTATATTAGCCAACTCATCACTGGGACCATATTCAGAGTCTTGGTTAATGTCTTCATGGGGGACAAAACTACTAAAGTCAACACCAACTGCTTCTTCCTCCACATCTTCAGTTCTTTCTTCCTCCATATTGCCTTCAGTCCTTTCTTCCTCCACATTGTCTTCATTCTCAACATTGCCTTCATTCTCAGCAGTGCCTTCATCTTGTACATATTGAGGAGGCCCAGATCCTCACTCCCCATCTTCATCAGCTTGAGCAGGCCCAGTCAAGTCTATATTGGCCCAAAAATCATCAGCCAACTGCACATCAATCTCATCAGCTGCTTTAGAAGGACCACAGAGAATTCTGGTGGTTGTAAACTCAGTAATGTCAACATATTCACCATAGTTAATGAGCGACTCAACAAGCTTCCCCAGTACATAAAATTTGATAAGACAAGGGGTTGGAAACTTTTCAAAAAAGCTCAATATATCATTGTCACCCAATATCTGAGTCTTACTTCCATCTACAGGGTCAAAATCATTAATTTCACATGGAGCCTGGACCCCAGCAGATGCACATAACCCATCAAGATCAAACCAATACATCTCATCTCTGTCCACACATTCTTTTAGTTCTAATGCTATACCCTCCACATATTGGTTATCAACACTAAAATCTCCCCCAACAAACATATTAACAACATACTTGGTATCCATTAATCCCTCTGCACATACACACACAGGCAACAACATATATGAAATAACTAACAGAAGACAGTTCCCTATGTACTACTAATTAATATAGACAAACAGACAAACAAACAAACAACTAATTAATGTAGAAACAAAAATGTATAGACAAACAGAAAGTCAACTAATTTAATATAAATTCAACTATTTTAATATAAATTAAACAATATATAGACAAAGAGAGGGACAACAGACAACTACTTTAATATAAATTCATCTAATTTAATCCTACGTACATACAAGGATCATATACTACAAACAGCACCAAATATCATGCATGAAAACAGACATTTTTCTCAAAAAATTACGAATTTTAACAACTCATATACTGCAAACAGACATGATTCATGCATTTTTCTCAAAAAATTACGAAATTCAACAACTCATATACTACAAATAGACATCATTCATGCATTTTTTGTCAAAAATTTCAGAAATTTAACAACTCATATACTACAAACAGACATCATTCATGCATTTTTCTCAACAAATTCAGAAATTTAACAACTCATACACTACAAACAGACATCATTCATGCATTTTTCTCAAAAAATTCAGAAATTTCCTCTCCAACTTACATCATTCATGCACTACGTTCGAAAGTGAAGGAAAATTCTGAGAAGTAGGGTTTTCGAATGTACCAGTACGAGAATACCCTAATAAGCCAAAAATATTGGAAGAAGCTCCACTCCGATCTCCACTCCGACCTCCACTCCGATCGACCAACAACAGCGAGAGAGAGTTGAGAATGAAACGTCGGTTCGCTGCTTCGATTTAGGGTTTGCAAATCGATTTAGGGTTTGTAAACATATTTAGGATTTGTAAAGAGATTTAGGGTTTGGAACGGGGAAGAGAGAGTTGAGAACGGGAGAGAGCGAGATGGGAGAGAGAGACGGGAGAGAGAGAGAAAGTTGAGAATGAAACGTCGGTTCGCTGCTTCGATTATATTGCAGGGATAATTTGGTCATTTTACCCAAGAGTTAACACCGGTTAACAGCAAAGTTGGATTATGGGGTGATTTAAGCATTTTTATAACTTTTTGAGTTTTTCAAATCAGGAAGTCTTTATTTGCCTTTTCGTGATATCTAAGGGGGGTTTAAATGCACTTTACCCCTAATATTTTAATATGGGGACTTTTAGCATCACATTATTTGACTTTGTTAACTATTTAATAATAGCTGATCAGAAATAACCTTCCCCCTATTTGTCTTTCTATAAATTTTGTCAAAAAATTTCTCTCTCTCAAATCGAAAACCCTCTCTGTTCGGAACCACGGCCACCACCACCATTACTACTCCATCGCGGCTACTACGACCACCACCGCTGCTCTTCGTGCCTCGATGTCACTGCCCTCTTATGGTTATGGGAGTTTTCCCCCCTCTTTCTTCCATAATCCATATTGGTTTTGTCATTAGGGCTTGATGGATTGAGTTCTTCGTATAATTCTAGGACTCAAAATTGCTGTAGGAATTGGATAATAATAATGTCGACTTTCAAAGTATCATTTCTTCCTAATCAATGTGCTATACTCGGTCATACCTATATTTTGTGAGCTGAGATTTTCTTTAGAGAATATAATTTCTGCTCAATTTTCTAATTTTTAATTAATTTTAACCATTGAGATCAAGTCGGTCGGTTGGATTCCCTGGACCAAGAAAACCAAAACTATCTGCAGGGCCGGCCCAAGGGATTGGATTGCTCTAGCCGAAAATAATTTTTGTTGCCCCTTATGCTTGAATCCAAAAGAGAAGATAACGTGTTCAAAAGTATTTATCCCTGTAATTGACGGCGGGTGGAGTTTGCGGTGGCGTCAAAGTCTCCCGTTCTGTCGGCGGCATGGAACCCGGATTCCAAGTTCCTTTTTCGACTCTCGAGCTACTCAGAGGCCTTTCTATTATTAACTCAAAATATGGTAGTAAAGGCTCTATTGGCAGAGAACTGGAGACTTGGGGGCATGCGGGTTGCCCTAACCAGGGGGGTTGTCCAAGCTCGATGGCTTGTCTGGCTTACCCTAGGGCCAGTCTTTACTATATATCTGTAGAATGATTTCCCAGAAATAATATCAAATCCTATATACTTTCAATAAATCCAAGGGATAGAAGTTGCAGGGTTATTTGCTATACTCTTTTGCAAAGAAAATTATCAAAACCCCTCCTTTTTTTTCCAATGTAATCCAAAAAAAAAGGATGCTAAGGCATATATGTCTTCTAAGGCATGTTGGAGTTTTGGTTTTTCCTTTAGAAAGCTTTAGTCCCACATCGGAAAAAATAAAGAGATTGTATCTCTATATAATAGCTTTGCTATTATTGGAGATGCACATGTGGTGTGGAGGTGCACATGGGTTTGCCATGTGGGGTTATTTTTCTAATGGGAAAAAGGCTAAAATCAACAATTAAAGCATTCATGCTTTTTGCTCTTAGGAAATTCATTTTCATGGGAGGGCTTAGCGACTCGGACTCGGACTCGGACTCGGGCTCATGGGCTCATGAGGCATAATGTGGCGTTTTGTTGGCGCACTTTGTACTTAGCATCGTCGCTAGGCGCATAGTGCGCTTTAGTTGCGCTCGTTGCGCGAGCTACTTGCGCTGCCACGTTGCGTAAACCCAGGTGCACAAGCCCAGTTGCACTGCCCCGGTGCGCTGCCAGGTTGCGCTGGGTTGCGCTGAGTTGCGCGGGTTGCTCGAGTTGCGCTGAGTTGTGCGGGTTGCTCGGGTTGCGCTGAGTTGCGCGGGTTGCTCGGGTTGCGCGGGCGCGCTGGTTGCGCTGCGTGCGCAGTGCGTGCAGTGCACACAGTGTGCGCAGTTCAGTGCGCACGCAAAGTGCAAGGAGCGCGGAGTGTGCGCAGTTGGTGCAACTTGGAGGAGAACGTGCGTTTACATGTTCTGGGCGGTTGCTACATGTTCGGGATGGTTTTTACCACGTCCCTAACTTTGTGGCAACCGAACAGTTGCTGCAGGGCCTATATAAGGCATCCTCTATCTCTCAAGGCTGAGTACATATAGAAGAAAAAGAGAAGCCACCACAGAAAGTTTACGAAGTATCTTTTAACACAAGTAAACAGAGATTTCAGACGTGTTCTTTAACACAGTTCTGATCTTCCAGTAGCCTTCGAGAGAGAGAGGAAAGGTGCCGCACCAGCGTTGCTTTTGCATGGGAGTTCGTGTCCATCCGAGGAGTTAGAAGAGCAGGAGTGTTCCAAGTTCTCCGACGAACTTGCTGGTTCCTGGAAGCTGTTCGTGTAGGGCGAATAAAGCTTTGAGCAATGGTGATTATTCACCCCAGCAGGAGTTCTTCCATTTTTCGCCAGTCACCTTCTTCGTTGCTGCCAGTAATTCTGATTGTATCTTCTTTTTAGAAGTACTACGATCTGATTGCTGTTGATTACAAAATCTTTTTAGATTCTCGTAATTCAGAATCACCTTCCTTGAAGTGTTGATTTGAAATATTGTTTTTACAATTGTTTCATTTTCTCAATTTTCCATCGAAAAATTGTGCCCCGGCACTAACAATCTCAAAGCTTTATTGCTACGATGGAAAACGTTAATGTTTTACTCTTCAATTCTGACTTTTGTAACTTAGAAAAGTTTGATAGAGAACATTACCAAGTTTGGAAGAGGAATGTATATCTCACCCTTCAACTCAAAAACGTAGATCACGTGCTTCTGGAGGAAGAACCTACTGTTCCAAATGTTGGGTCTGCAACCGCAATCACCGCGGCTACTAAACTGCAAGCAAAATGGAGAAGGGAAAATAGTATTTGTAGGCTGCTTATCCTGAATGCTATGGAAGATTTCCTTGCAGAATCCTATTCTAAAAAGAATATCGCTAGAGACATATGGGAGTCTCTAGAAAAATTCTACGAAGAAGACAAGAACCGCAGTAAAATATTTGTGGTTGAAAAATATCACAAGTGGTTCTTTGAGGACGAAAAGTCTATGCTGCCGCAGGTGAAGGAGTTCCTAAAACTGCGACAGAAGTTGGAAGACGAGGCAATGCCCCTCCCCGACAAGTTTGTTATTGGAGGGATTGTCTCAAAGCTCCCCGCTGGGTGGAACAAGTTCTATGCAAACATGCATAGGAAGAAGCTAGAGATCACCCTTGAAGATCTCCTACAGGAAATCTATGTTGAGGACCATATGCGGGCTCAACTGAAGGTCGACGCACTGTCCAAGCAATTGGCTAACGCCAATATGGTTCATACCAAGGAACCAAGAGGAAAGCAGGCGGCTTCCCATAGCAAGAAGAAAGACCCTGACAATCTAAAAGTCAAGGGAATTTCTATCAAGAAAAAGAAGCCAAAGTCTCAAATGCTACTTCAAGTGTGGCAAGAAGGGCCACTTTAAGAATGAGTGCAAAGCAAAAACCAAGCAATCAGAGCAAGGAGAGCCTAGTAAGGTATCTATGATCACTGACATTGTTGCTATGATTGCACAGGTTGATGCGGTAAGGACTGACTCTGACTGGTGGGTAGACACTGGAGCCTCCTGCCATGTCTGCTCCAGTAAGGAGTGGTTCACCACCTATACACCTACTTCTGAAGTGGTTATGATGGTGAACCAGGCACAAGCTAAAGTGCTCGGAATCGGGACGGTGGTATTGAAGCTGACTTCGGGGAAGTCTCTGACGCTTCAAGGCGTGAAGCACGTACCTGCTATCGCCAAGAACCTGATCTCAGGAGGCCTACTCTGCAAAGCAGGCCTCAGGATGGACATCAATGCTGGCCAGATGGTGATGTCTATCAAAGGAACATATTTCGGGAAAACTTTTTATACCGAAGGAATGTTCAAAATTTAGCTTGTAAATCAGTCCAATGTAATTAATGTGATTAATGAAATCACTCATTCTGCTTATACTCTTGAGTTGTGGCATAATAGGCTAGGACATGTTCATTGTAAAAGAATAAACATAATGTCTAGTCTAGGACTTATCTCCAAGTGTGTGTTTTCCGTAAAGAAATTCTCTTTATTTGTTGTGTATCTGGGAAAATTACAACTGTAGGAATCCGATCTAGAAGACGATCGCTTTATCCCTTGGACTATGCGAAGAAGAAAAGCTCTCAAAATTTTGACAGTAGATATCAATGTATCTGTACAATGAATATAAAAAAAGAACTCTATTTATAGAGTCAAAACAGTAACTGAAAAGATAACTACCTCACCACTAGTGCATTTGAAAAGTCATGCAGACTCTAAATACACGCAGGGTTAGTGAGTAGTTACTGGACGTGGCCCGTAACTGTTGGACATATGGCATTAGTGCATGGGTCGTGTGCAAGTTACTGGGCACGCGAGAGAGAGATCGGTGGCATGACTGCCACGTACTCCAGTTGAAATGAAATCCACGCTGTCTTGCTGAAGGCAAAAAATCCACGCAGTTTCGTTGACGCAGACTCGTTGAAGGCGAAATCCACGCAAGCTTTGAAGAAGAATACTTCAGAATTCACGCAGGCTTTGAGAAGAATAACTCAAAAATCCACGCAAACTTGAGGAAGGAGAAGGTTCAGAATCCACGCAAACCGCCAGCTGTCTTGATTTGGCACGCTTCGTCTGACACAAAATCTCTGACATTGATTATATTGTCAGCCGTATTAAATGAAGATAAGACCCAAAGTCACGCCAACTTGGTGAAGAGTGAGTCTTGCTAAGGAAGATTTCGAAAATCACGCAAAAGACGGCGATGATCTCTCGAATTCTGTGCATACGTGGCATACGAGGAGACGTTTCTCGACTGTTGTGTTGTCAGTCATTATGATTCTGACGTATGGCTGAGCTGTCTCTGCGTGACTTCTAAAGGAGATGGCCAGGCAGAACTTAGCGTATCTTTTGTGCTGCTTCTTGGATCACTCTGTGTGACTTGTTCTGATCAACTCAGCGTGACTTTCATTTTTGAGGCCTACAAAACCCCCTTCAAAGTTTTCGAAAAATGATAAAATATTTTCGAAATACTTTGAAATAGAGATGATGAAATGAGTCAAAGTCACGCTGAGATGGTTCCAAAATTTTTCGGAAGTCGAAAAGACTTCGAAGTTCTTTGAAAACATCCAAATGAACTTTATTAAATGTCATAATGACTCTTCGTTCTCCGAGACTGATTGCGTCTAATTTATGGTGGAATATGAACTGTCGACGAGATCTGTTATATAAACAGGGAGTGATTCTCAGTTTTGACTTCATCTCTCGAAAATATGACCCCAAAGGAAGCAGCTGAAGAGGAAGCACGCAAGTTGGGCTTTTGTTCCCATGGTGATCCCACTTTTGGGGGTAAAGAACCCGAACCTGTCGTCATTGAGCTCAAGGACGACGCCACGCAGTTAGCCAAGAACCTCTTGAGCTACTTTGGATTGGATGGCTCGTCTTCTTCTGATGGGCGGAGCCTTATGGAGAAGCGTGAAATGCTCGAGACTCTATTGCATCGCCTGGGAGTTAAGAGCGTAGAGGAGTTAGGCATCAAACTTAGCCGCTCTGGAAAATAGGGCGTAACTTTCTACGCTTTTGTTGCACTCTTTTTTTTTGTAAGGCCATCAATGCCTGTTTAAAGAATGAAGTACAACTTTTGTGTTTGATCTGCGTGCCTTTTAATGAAGAAGATTAATTAGCACTCTTTGACTGTTTCCAATGTTGCACGGTCTCCCGAAGTACACGTGACACTCATTCCACAATTTACAAGCGCTATTTATGCGGATCTTTTCCAAGAATAGACCTGCACTTGACCCTTTAAATAGATGGATGAACTCCACGCAAACTCATCTTCCCATTCTTCTTCCTCTCTTCTGAGAATGAATTTTCTATGAGAAGGAAATAGGAAAGCCATGTTGTCTGATGTCAAATCTCTGTGCACGCTACCAGACATGGATCTGTCAACCCTTAGCAGCAAACTCAGCGGTAAGTTCAATATACACGCATCGAATTTTTTTTTGTTTGCTAAGGACAAATTCATCTTCCTGAAATGAACAGAATGCATCTGTCTTTGCTTGGCCAGTTTCTGTTGACTGATTTTTCTTTACTGTTTCTTGCAGAATTTTGGCTGAAAACCTTCTTCAGAACTGGCATTGGTGATATGGATGCTGTGGACAATGTTCTTCTGACATCTACATCAGGGAGCTCATACGCTTTTGACGCGTAAATCAGACAACTCAGAACTCTTCGTGAGATAGAAGGGTCTTCCTTAGATGGTAGGAAGAGCCTTTATACACGAGAGTTGGATGGTGGAGTTAACTCTACTACCGAGAGATTGGGTAGTAGAGTTCCTTTCAAGGCAGAACCAGGAATTGTATCCCAAGGTTTGGATACATTCCTGTCTTTCTTGAGAGGTTACCCCCATCCACCAGTTGTATTGGCAGCAACACGTTTTCGTGTTGCCCTACTCTGTGGTTCTCCTCTCGTCTGAGAGATAAGACCAGAGTTTGATTCCTGCTGGACACCCAGGAATTGCCACAAACAACGAGATTGCCAGAGAAGAAATAGATCTCAGTTGTACATAGAATAAAAATCCAAGATTTGTAATAGATTTCCATTATGATTTGTAAGAAAGTCTAAGAAAATATAATAGACTTTTTGTGGTGAAATGGGAATGGAAATGACAATTCTTCTATGCTCAATGATTCGTATTTGTGGATGAATTGTGGACATGATAGATAATAAAATCATCTTTTCTGTTTTTAGAGTATATGATATTATCAGAGGTATTATGGACATGATAATATATAGGAACTCGAAAGAAAATAGATTAATTTCTATACAGAGGTCAAAACATGACAAATGAGTAAGCAGATTCGGAATTGATTCAGAGGTTTATGAAAACATGATAAATAACGAATCCCCACTTAATGAACTGATAGAAGATTATGAACGGATGAACCGTTAAGAAACGATGAACAGATGAACTGTCGAGTGAATGTAATAAATGAACGGACGAACCGTCAAGTATTAATGAACATGTGAAACGTCGGATGAATATGAGAAATGAATGGATGAACTGAGTATTGAGAAAGAATACGCCCCTTCGAACCTTGTAACCATATGCCTATAAATAGAGCATATATTTGAATAGAAGGATTGCATTTTATCCACAATGTCTTTTGAAGAGAACATAAAGAAGGCTGAAGTCGCCCTTGAAGCTACTGAAGGTGTTAAAGAACATCCACCTCCGCAGAAGAAGGAAATGGACGAAAGCTCGTCTACTCCCAAGCCGCCAAAAGATATCCTGGACTTCCTGGTCGAACCAGGAGAAACCGAAGAAGAAGAAGCAATGAGGCTGGCTGCCTGTCAATTCTTGGTGCGGTCAGGAAAAGATGTATTCAATTCTTTTGCTGATTATGTATGTGGTCCTCGTCCCAAATATGAAAGGGATCATAGTGATCTTCCATGATGATGTACTCTTTTTTTTTCCTTGAGGGATTTGTCTCAAATAAACTCCGTTTTAAGGAAACTTTGTTTACGATATATCCTTCCCACTTTATATTTGCCTTTATTCATTGATCTTTTGACTCAGAAATCAAAAAAGACTAAATATCATTTTCATAAATATGATATTGAGATAGAAAATTCAGAGGTAATGTGGACATAATTTTTTGGATATCAAATTTGTTGAGAAAACGATACAAAGTAGAATACCTATCTCCACTGGGGATAATAGATATCAGAATAATTCTTCGAAAAGAACAATGAAACAGCTGGAGAGTGATGGGAGGACAATCTGGATAGAAATATCAGACGTAGTACTTCTTCAAGAATTTGCCGTTGATGGGCATCATAGTGGCTTTACCATCTAGAGTAGTGAGTTGATAAGCCCCATTAGAAAAGATCTTATTGACAATGAATGGACCTTCCCATTTTGCATCAAACTTGCCCTTATTTATGTGTGTCATAGTCATCGGGCGTCTGACAGTAAGCACAAGTTCTCCTTTCTGAAATGTTCGAATTCTGACTTTCTTGTTAAAAGCCCTTGAAATTCTAGCTTGATAGAATTCAATATTCTGTTGAGCAGATAACCGTTTTTCATCCAGAGCCTCCAATTCTTGAAGTCGAAGACGATCATTATTTTCGGCAGTGAGTTCATTAGCGATTGCTATCCTTAAAGAAGGAATTTGAATCTCTAATGGGAGAACAGCCTCAGATCCGTACACCAGAGAGAAAGTTGTACACTTAGTGGTATTACGGACTGTAGTACGATAAGCCCACAAGCATTCTCCGAGCTTATCACTCCAATTACGTTTGTTAGTGGAGACAAACTTCTTTAGGAGTTTGATGATAGTCTTGTTGAAAGCTTCTGCCAATCCGTTAGCTGCTGGATTATATGCGGTAGAAGCAACATTATTGATCCGGTGATCGTCACAGAATCGAGTAAATTTCTGGCTGACGAACTGTGGTCCGTTATCATGAACAATGCGTCGAGGAACCCCAAATCTGTAGATGACGTGGTGCTTAATAAAGCTGATGACATTAGACGTCTTAACTTCAGATAAAGGAATAGCTTCGGCCCATTTGGAGAAGTAATCGGTTATTGCGAGAATGAACCGATGACCTTTAGATGATGGAGGATTGATCGGGCCGAACATGTCCATGCCCCAAGCTTCGAAGGGCCATGATGCTGCCGTCGGATGTAGAAATTTCGAAGGTTGATGTATAAAATCCGCATGGATTTGGCAAGCTTTGTATTTCCTTACATATTCAATGGTATCTGATACCATAGTTGGCCAATAATATCCCATCCGTCGAATACGGTCTTGAAGTTTTGGCCCAGGTTGATGCGCTCCACAAATTCTATCATGTGCTTCACGAATAACTTGTTGGGCTTCATCACCGACAATGCACCGAAGGAGTAAACCATCATAAGCTCGACGATATAAGGTCTTTGTTGTATGATTGTAATAGAATCTGAGTGATCGTCGTCTGATAGATGCTGCCTCACTCGGATCATCCGGAAGAATATCATACAATACAAGATCTAAGAAAGGAAGTCTCCAATCTTTATCCGTATTCTGATTCTCAGTCGAGTTACTGAAGATGAATTCCATGCTGGAATCGGATGAAGATGATATCGATTTACGACTAAATCCAAATCCTCTTGTTGTGTTGACGTCATGAGATGTTGATTCTTCAATGTCAACTGGAAGTCCTAGAGTCAGGTTATTTTCAAGATAAAATAATTCTCGATTACGAACAACGATCATTTGTTGCCGTCTGATTGGGATAGCCAGCACCGGCCTCCAAATGTTGAATATTCAGATGTTTAGCGAGTTGAAGACCAATAAGCAATGCGTTGTACTCAGCTACATTGTTTGAACACGGCTGATCGAGAGAATAAGCTCTTTGGATGGCAAGACCTTCTGGCGATACAAGAACAATTCCAACTCCAGCAACAATATCGCCATTAGGACCAATTCTTGACGCTCCATCAAAGAATAGACGCCAAGTAGGATCTTCTTCAGCAATTTGATTTGAATCTAGGACTTCATCTGGGATTTCATCATAGAGTTTTGAATTTTCTGGAATTGAGTGAGCAGCCAGAAAATCAGCTAAAGCTTGTCCCTTGACTGATTTCTGAGGAATATAGTGCATATCATACTGAGCAAGTAGGATTCCCCAGTTAGCCAATCGTGAATTCAAAACACTGGGTTTCTTCATCATGATCCGTATAGGATTGATCCTGGAGATGACATGAATAGTCTGGCCAATGATATAATGACGTGTCTTTTGGACAGCAAACATCAAGGCTAGACATTCTTTTTCAACTGGTGAATATCGAGGTTCAGCTCCGGTCATAGTGCGGCTGAGATAATAAATGGCCTGTTCATGGCCATTTTGATTCTTTTGAGCGAGTAATGCACCCAATGAATGACTCATTGCTCGAGTATAGAGGAGGAACGGTATTCCTGAGACGGGAGGTACCAATACTGGAGGGCTCATCAGACATTATTTTATATCATTGAATGCTTTCTGACATTCATCATTCCAGACAAAAGAGACACCTTTCTTCATAAGTTTGTTGAATGGTCTGCAGCGTCCTGATAAATTAGAGATAAATCTCCTGATATAAGCAATTCTTCCTTGAAATCCTCGTAGCTCTTTTAAGGTGCGTGGAGGACGCATCTCTTGGATGGCTTTGATCTTCTCGGGATCCACGTGTATACCTTTAGAGGTAATGACGAAGCCGAGAAATTTACCACTAGAGACGCCTAAGAAGGACTTAGTAGGGTTCATCTTTAATTGATGCTTGCGCATTAGATCAAATATAGTCTTCAAATCTTGGATATGATCCTCCTTTTGTCGACTTTTGACTGCAATATCATCAACATAGCATTCGACTGTTTTCCGCAAATGTTCACGGAATATAGTACTCATAGTTCGTTGATAAGTTGCTCCTGCATTCTTGAGACCGAATGGCATAACTGTATAACAGTATGTACCAATCGACGTTCTGAAAGAAGTGTGCTTCTCGTCTTCTGGGAACATTTTGATCTGATTATACCCAGAATACCCGTCCATGAATGACATTCGTTCAAATCCACAGGTATTATCAACCATGACATCAGTAATTGGTAGAGGGAATTCGTCTTTAGGACATGCCGTATTGAGATCGCGAAAGTCTATGCATACTCTGATCTTGCCAGTCTTTTTAAGAACAGGAACAATATTGGCCACCCAATCGGGATGTTGTTCCTCTCTAATAAACCCAGATGTAATGAGTTTATTGACTTCAGCTTCAATTGCATCCATGATGTCCGGACGAAATCGTCGCTGTTGTTGTTTGACCGGTTTAGCATTCAGCAAGATGTTGAGCTTGTGAGTTACAATTTGAGGATCAAGCCCTGGCATATCTTCATAACTCTAAGCAAAGACATCGATGTAATCACGAATGAGTTTGATCATGTCTTTCTTATCAGTTTCTGAAAGACTTTCACTGATGAATATTGGTTTGGGAGACCCCTCTTCACCAACATCTATTTGAACAAGTTTATCTTCAGTCGGAGGTTCTTTTTGCTCGAAACGGAACTCCCATTGATTATCTAATCTTTGGGCCCACTGTTCTGATTCAGGTGAGATTTCAAACTCTTTTTCGTCTTCATCACTTTCTTCAGAATGGTCAATGGAAACCATGTTAGAAGATAAAAGGTTGCAATAGAAGTCACCGATACTCGTATCGGAATCCCAAGAAGTGGTACTAGAAGAATCAGATCTCTTATCTTCGTCAGACTCAAGATCTTCATGGATAATGTTGATGAAAGGAGTAGGAGCAGTATAACCCAATCCGCATTTCGTCCTTCCATATTTCAAAGGAGGAATCCGGACAGGCATTTTTCTTCCTTTTCCATTATTAAGGCCAGTCCTGAAGTCATAGCCCATATTTTTGATGATGTCTCTAGATTGCTGACTATAACGACGTAGTTGTAATCTTCCAGTATCATCATTTTTGTCATCATCTTCAAGATCAGAAGGATTTTGAGGCCCTTTGTAGAAGAATATTGGAATGTCTCCTGGCTTTCTGCTAGAAACTAGAAAGTATGAAGATTGTACAGGTTCTAGAGATACATCTGTATGAACAGTCTGTACAACTCCTATGGTTATTGTGTTCAAGTCATCTAACAGATGTAAATAACGATGAACATAATTACACACATCAACGTACTGCAAAGGTGGAGACTTTTCATTAAATGTAAAAGCAGCAATATTTACATTGGGAGAAGGCTGAGCCTTAGAGATTTTAGCCAAGTCAATGACTAAAGGGGGAGAAGAAGAAGAAGCTTTGTTTCGATTAAGATCGATAACAAATGGCTCAGAAGAGGTGAGCTCCCTTGAAGTTTGAGTAGGAAGAGTAGTCCGCCCTCCAACTGGAATTAGCAGAGTATCTTGTGAAGGTACAGAAACTGTAGTACGCCCACTGACAGGAATGATCAGTGTATTCTGAGTAGATGACTGAGGTAACGGAGAGATCCGTCCACTCACTGGAATGATAAAAGAATCTTCTCCAGAGGGTTTACGAGATTGTTGCTGAGTAGTTCGACATTTAACAGGGATTATTAAAGTCTCACTTTGTGCATCTTCTTTCTCCATAGCTTGTATGATCCTTGTATATTCTTCTTTATACATTCGGGAATCATTGAAATAAGCTTCAACCCCATGGAAGGGATTTATATCAGCAACTTCTTTTTGTACTCTTCCATTGCTATCAATGTACTTAAAACATTGATGAAGAGTAGAGGGCACCACATTATTTTCATGAAGAAAGGGCCTCCCCAGAAGAAGATTATAGGATCCCGCGATCTCGATCACATAGAAAGTGACTTTAGATCTGAAATCACCTATCTGAAGCTTCAGATGAATCTTTCCCAAAGGCTCACTTCGGCTTTGATTGAAACCCAAGATAGTAGTAACCGTCTTGGAGAGTTTGTGAAGAGAGATTTTTAGTTCATCCAATAAACTCTTTGGCATTATGCTTATAGCAGACCCTGGGTCAATGAGAATACGATCTATCTTCATCGTATCAATATAACCAGTATAGTAGAGAGGTCGATCATGTCGATTATCCTCCAGTAACATGTCGTCTTGTGTAAAGGTGATATTTGGGATAATCTCCAGTACACTGTTGCAATGTAAGCAAGTGGCAGGTTCCGCATCCGGCTTCTTCAATTGTGCAAGACAAGAGTCAGCTTGTAGAAGTGCTTCACTTAACGTCTCCCGAGTCTCTTTGAAAAGACGTAGAAGTTCAAAAAGGGACATTCTAGCGGGAGTATTAGCAAGCTGAGCCAAAATGTCAAAGTTGTAAGGCTTCTGAAGTCCAAGAGGAGAAGACTTCTTGATTGGCTTATCAAACCGAGCCTGTTGTTTGCCTTTCTCCAGAGCCGTAGGCTTGGGAGGAACAGGTTCAGTAGATGGTTCTTCCTCGGGAGGAACATTAGGAGCATCTTTAGCATCTGAAGGGATATCAGTAGGATCTTCAGGATTTTTAGAATAATCTTTTAGGTAAGGTTTCCCCGTTCGAGTAGCACTAACAAGTGCTTCTTCTTTGTCTTTTGGCTCTGTGTCAGAGGTAGACCCAAGAGAAGTCATATGACATGACTTGATCTTTCCAGCTTTCTTGGATTTTTGAGAAGAAATCTTTTGAGGAGAAGGCGATTCAAAATCTGCCACTAGATCAGGATGGATCCACATGATTTCTCCTGTTTCCAAAGTGATTGGCACTAATCCTTCAGACTGTGGAAGAGGAAGATTCACTATGTCAAGAGTTGCCTTGGGAATAGGAATAATCCCACTTTCAAGGAGTTGAGGAGAGAATTTCCAAATTGCATAGAAACGACGTTGGAGGTAACGGTCTTCTCTTTTGGAGTAAGAGAGATAGCTCCAGATTTAATCATTTCTTGGATCTTTCCTTTCAATACATAACATGTACGAATTGTATGACCCAGCATTCTGTGATATGGACAGTATTTAGGATGATCTGTCTTACCAGCTTCATCAGGTTTCTTAATCTCTGGTAATTGTATTTTATTACCTTTCAGCAGACATTCAAAGATACCAAGGACATCGTCGTCATCAAAAGAATATTCTTCTCTGGGGCGAGGTGTTCTTGATTGTTGAGTTGTAGAGGCAGGAGTTTGAACATTCGATGCATCTTTGCTCTGAAGATTAACTTCTAGAGTTTCTTTTCCTTTGCGAGCATTATTTTTATTGTTAGCCCCTTGTCCTGTTTCTTTAGGAGTCATCTGCACTCCTAAACCTTTGAAGGTTTCAGCACTGATTTCTGCAGCTTTAGCACTGACTATGAAGGAAGGCCAATCTTGAAATTGAGTGGACCCTGTCCACATACTGATGATTGGCAACAAGTTTGATTTGCACGTGTCAATGGTGACAGCATCAGGAGTTCCAAGAGGCATCTTCAGAGCTTCTCTTCAAAACCGTTCAATGTATTCCTCTGTAGATTCATTATTTTTCTGCTTGATTCTAATAAGAGCAGACATAGTCATGTCATTAAGCCCTTCATAGAACCTTTCAAGAAACATCTATTTGAAACCAGCAAATGAGGTAATACTACCATCTGGAAGACTTCTATACCATTCATAAGCCGTTCCTTTGAGACATCCAATAAATACCCGAGTAAGGAGGGCATCACTTGGTTGTAGTTGATCAGTCATCACTTCAAAGTGATTGATAAACTGACTTGGAGAAGTGGTTCCATCATAGAATGAGATAGTAGGAGGCTTGTATTTAGGAGGATATGATACTTGCTTCCATTCTATCGGATAAGGCTGCTTGATGCCTAACCTTTGTAAACCATCTTTCTGTTTGAATGACTCGAATTGAGTTTTGAGATTTTTTAATTCTTCAGAGACAACTCCCGAAGATTGTGGAGTTGTGGCTTGTAGAGAATAGTTAGGAGGAGGAACAGCATTGTAAGCACTACCCCCAGCTCCAGAGAGACTAGGATTTGGTTGAGCAGGTCCAGGAGTATTGGATTGTACTGCTGGAGGAACTTGTATTGGACTTATATCAGTATCAACTGGTATGGCATCTGATACAGTCTGTCGATTTTGCAACTGAGCTGTCATGAGTTCATACATTGACTTCATTGTGTCAGTCATAGACTTCATTTGCTGTTCCAAAGAAGCAATTCTTTGATCTTGAGGAATCAGGGAAGAAGAGGGTTCATCAGTATTCCCATCAACCATGTAAGTCGTGACTGTATGAGGGATTATTGATGAACTAGTAGATGTTGTATGCTCTGAATCATTGCTTCGTGTATCAAAGTCAACTATAGGAGAATTACCCCCAGTAGGAAGAGGTGGGAAGTTAGATTCTCCAAAAAATTCAGAGTCAATTTCAGGGATCAAATTTCTTTGACTAGAAGCCAGGACTCTTGCTCTGGTGTTTTTATATACTCCATCTGGACTATCAACTCTACCCCCGGTGTCCCGAGAAGTCATGTTGACAGAGGCAAACAAAGGCTCATCTTCATCAGGCATAGGTTCATACTGAATCCTATTAAAGACCGACTGTCGTTTATTTTGACATCTGTATTGCATTGTGACTCTTGGCTGGAAGTCACATTCAGCATGATCACCATGGTCTTGAACTGTTGATTCACATCTGCACTGAATTATGACTCTTGGATAGAAGTCACATTCAGCATGTTCCTTTGATATAGAATTACTCCTTCTCTTCTGTTGAAGATATTCCCGTAAATCTGTTTGTGAAGATTGAGAAATATACTTCATGTTCTTGGGTCTTGATGGCTCTTGATTATACAAAGAGTGATTAATGTGAGCCACATAATTTCTTGCATACTCTGCATCTGGATCTTTTATCTTCATATCCAATTGGTATGGTTTCTTAACACCAGAAGTGCTGAGTTTTGTTCTTAAATCAGTGGAAGGTAACATATTAATTTTGGAAACATGGAGTTTTCCTTCAATTGATCTGGATATTTGCAGAGAAGGAAGAGTTAAACCACTCCCTTGATTAGGAGTTGGTAACAGACCCTCTTTAATGGACAGATTCTGTGCCCAATTTGAAGAAATCAAAGAAGAAGACATTAAGGAATGTTTCTTCTTAGACTCATTCAGATGTTGAGACATAGAATGTCCAGAAGGAAGAGTAGTCAAAAGACCATTTCCTTTCCTTTGACTAACAAAAGTATCAATCAAAGCTGTTCCTGGAGTAAAAACTACAGGAGCAGAAGAAACAACTAAAGAGTTGTTCCTTTTCGAAGGGACTTTGTGTGGAAAACCACCCCCAGTTCTAGTAGAACTCGGTGAAGAAGAAGAGATAACTAAGGAGTTATTCTTCTCTGATGAAATACACGCTGAAACAGACTTGGTTAAAGAACCAGAGCTGTTAGCGTGACTTTTGATTTTAGAATTACACGCTGGAACAGATTTGGCTAAGGAGCCAATACTGTTAGCGTGACTTTTGAATGTGGGATTGCACACTGGAATAGATTTGGCTAAGGAGCCAGTATTTTCAGCGTGACTTTTAGAGTTGAATTTGCACACTGGAACAGATTTGGCTAAAGAGCCAGTACTGTCAGCGTGACTTTTAGAATTGAATTTGCACACTGGAACAGATTCGGCTAAAGAGCCAGTACTGTCAGCGTGACTTTTAGAATTGAATTTGCACGCTGGAACAGATTCGGCTAAGGAGCCAGTACTGTCAACGTGACTTTTAGTTACTGTCATCTTCGAGCGCACAAGAGTGTGCGTGCTTGCAGTGGAGTTCTTGCCAGTGTTAGGAGTAGACACTGTGGCAGAGACTTCACCATTGACTGCCAACTGATTCTTAGGGACATAGACAGAGTGTCCCTTTGACTTGGCAGTGATAATGGAGGCTGGAATGGGCTTGCCACCCTTAGCCCGCTGCATTTCTTCATAGGCGAGTTGATCGAATTTGATCGTCACCACCTTCTTCGTCGAGCCGATAGACGAAGTGTCGCATTGAGTTGTTACCATCTCAGAAGAGGAGATGGTTTTCCCCAGCAGAGTCGCCAATTTGTTTTCCATAAAAAAATTCTCTTTATTTGTTGTGTATCTGGGAAAATTACAACTGTAGGAATCCGATCTAGAAGACGATCGCTTTATCCCTTGGACTATGCGAAGAAGAAAAGCTCTCAAAATTTTGACAGTAGATATCAATGTATCTGTACCATGAATAAAAAAAAGAACTCTATTTATAGAGTCAAAACAGTAACTGAAAAGATAACTACCTCACTACTAGTGCATTTGAAAAGTCACGCAGACTCTAAATACACGCAGGGTTAGTAAGTAGTTACTGGACGTGGCCCGTAACTGTTGGACACATGGCATTAGTGCATGAGTCGTGTGCAAGTTACTGGGCACGCTAGAGAGAGATCGGTGGCATGGCTGCCACGTACTCCAGTTGAAATGAAATCCACGCTGTCTTGCTGAAGGCAAAAAATCCACGCAGTTTCGTTGACGCAGACTCGTTGAAGGCGAAATCCACGCAAGCTTTGAAGAAGAATACTTCAGAATTCACGCAGGCTTTGAGAAGAATAACTCAAAAATCTACGCAAACTTGAGGAAGGAGAAGGTTCAGAATCCACGCAAACTTGAGGAAGGAGAAGGTTCAGAATCCACGCAAATCGCCAGCTGTCTTGATTTGGCACGCTTCGTCTGACACAAAATCTCTGACATTAATTATATTGTCAGCCGCATCAAATGAAGATAAGACCCAAAGTCACGCCAACTTGGTGAAGAGTGAGTCTTGCTAAGGAAGATTTCGAAAATCACGCAAAAGACGACGATGATCTCTCGAATTCTGTGCATACGTGGCATACGAGGAGACGTTTCTCGACTGTTGTGTTGTCAGTCATTATGATTCTGACGTATGGCTGAGCTGTCTCTGCGTGACTTCTAAAGGAGATGGCCAGGCAGAACTTAGCGTATCTTTTGTGCTGCTTCTTGGATCACTCTGTGTGACTTGTTCTGATCAACTCAGCGTGACTTTTATTTTTGAGGCCTACAGTGTGGGGGTAAGGCAGAGAAATGTGAAGTTTATGCTCAAACAAAGATCACAAGGAAACCCTTTCCTCGGGTTAATCGAAGTACAGATCTTCTGGAGTTGGTACACTCCGATATCTGTGACTTCAAACAGTTCTCTACAAAGACCGGGATAAAGTATTTCACAACCTTCATCGATGACTTCTCAAAGTATGCGTTCGTCTACTTGCTGAAGACTAAAGACGAAGCATTCGAGAAGTTCAAGGAGTTCAGAGCCGAAGCTGAGCGGCAGACTGGACAACAACTCAAAAGGATAAGAAGTGATCGAGGTGGGGAGTACAGGTCTCATGAATTCGCATCGTTCTGCAAAGAACATGGAATTGTCAATGAGACTACGGCTCCGTACTCTCCTCAATCAAATGGAGTAGCAGAGAGGAAGAACAGAACGTTAACAAAAATGATTAACTCAATGTTTTTGACTGCTGGTCTTCCTAAGTGCTACTGGGGAGAAACTGCATTGACGGCCACTTTTATTCTAAATAGAGTGCCTCATGCAACTTCAGACGTTACTCCTCATGAACTCTGGTTCAAGGTCAGGCCTAACTTGAATGTCATTCGAGTGTGGGGGTGTCTGGCATATGTCAAGCTTCCAGATCTGAAGATTCAGAAGCTTGGGACAAGAACTACTAAGACGATCTTTTTGGGGTATGCCGAGAAGAGTGATGCTCGGAGATTTTTTGATATTGAGTCAAATCATATCATTGAATCTCGCGACGCAGAATATTTTGAAGACAAATTTGCAAGGCACAAAAATATTGTTCTTGCGGATGTTCCGGAGAACAATGAGGATGCGCAGGTCTTCAATGAAGATGTGGTCCAAGAAGATGTTGTTGTTGAAACGACGGTTGAACTAGATCTCACTGAGCCGTCAACGAAGCGAGTGAGGAGGCCGAAGGACTTCGGAAGTGACTTTGTCACCTATCATGTGGAAGCAGATCCGCTTACCTATGATGAGGCGATGAATACCAGAGACACGATTTTCTGGAAGGAGGCGATTGACAATGAAATTGATTCCATCACCTCAAATAACACTTGGGTGTTGGTTGATCTTCCTGAAGTAACGGAACCCATCGGATGCAAATGAATCTTCAAGAAGAAGATGAAAGCAGACAGAACTATTGACAAGTTCAAGGCTAGGTTGGTAGCCAAAGGGTTTTCTCAGAAGCAGAAGATTGACTATTTTGACACGTATGCTCCAGTAGCCCAGATGACCACCATCAGAATGTTGATTGCTTTCACAGCAATACATAAGATGGTGATACATCAGATGGATGTGAATACGGCCTTCCTAAATGGCGAGCTGACCGAAGAGATTTACATGCAACAGCCAGAAGAATTTTTCATCAGGGGTCTTGAAGACAAAGTATGCAAGTTGGTGAAATCCTTGTACGGTCTTAAACAAGCTTCCAAGATGTGGCATAAGAAATTTGACAAAGTTATAAGGTCAAATGGCTACATGGTCAGCGATACGGACAAGTGTGTTTACACGAAGTTCGCTGATGGAAGAGGTGTGATCGTTTGTCTGTATGTGGACGACATGCTTATCCTAGGTACGTATTAGCTGTGTCACGGAGACAAAGAAATTCATCTCAAGCAAGTTCAGTATGAAGGACTTGGGGGAAGCTGATGTGATCTTAGGGATCAAGATCATCCGGACAGACACTGGACTAGCGCTGTCACAGTCTCATTATATTGAGAAAATGATCACTCGTTATGGGTATCGGGATCTTCCAGGGATCGATATGCCGTACAGGTATGATCTGAAGCTGAAGCCTAATTCAGGGGAAAGCGTCAGGCAGCTGGAGTATGCAAGCGTAATCGGAAGTTTGATGTATGCTACTAATGCCACAAGGCCTGACATAGCTTTCGCCGTAGGAATGCTGAGTCGTTTCTCGAGCAACCCAGGTGCTGAACACTGGAAAGCTGTGAAACGGGTTATGAGATATCTCAAGAAGACTCAGACATATGCACTGTACTACAGCGGAGATCCGCCGGTAGTAGAAGGCTTCAGTGATGCCAGCTGGTGCTCAGAGGTGGAGAGCGAGAGGTCCACAGGTGGATTCATTTTCACAATGGGTGGAGCTGTTATATCGTGGAAGTCGAAGAAGCAGACTATGCTCTCGCGGTCATCTATGGAATCTGAGTTCTTTGCACTTGATACCGCAGCCGAGGAAGCAGAATGGCTTCGGGAGCTCATGTATGATCTTCCAATGGTTGGGGCGCAAATACCGGCGATACCGATATACTACAACAACCAGGCGACTGCGACGGTGGCATCAAATGATCTCTTCAACGGGAAGAAGAGGACTGTGCGGTTGAAGCACAGGGCAGTACACGATCTTATCAAGAGAGATGTTATTGCAGTTATTGATGTTCGGAGTCAGGAGAACCTGGCGGATCTGTTCACCAAGGGCCTCAAGCGCCAGCTGGTCGATGACACAGCTTGTAAAATGGGCTTGAAGGCATTCTGATATTGTATTATTGTATTCCTACCATAAAGTTTTATGCTATTAGTTCAAAGATTTATCTACTAGGCATCTAGCTTTTGGTTCAAGGGAGGACCACTAATCTGAAGAATATCAGGAACGGTGGGTACATGTTCTATTGGGCATAGAGAGGTTACAGACCTATAACCACTGTTGTCTACTGTTGTTTTCTGCAGAAAACGGTTCTTGTGGGAAGGTTGGCTTAATTGCCTTAATGAGTTCTCAGGCAGAGTGTATGCCTGGTGTACTTTACAGGAGGCACGGTAGAGCAGCACTACAAGGAGTGAAACTCCATGCTACAGTGTGGTGACTCCACAATGAGGTTCCTATATGTGGGGTGCTGCCCAGTAATAGGATAAAGCCTCGGCTTTGTAGGCCAAGTTACATCAGCGTAGCAACGCAAATAGGCAGTTAGCCTAATACTGTATGTTAAAAATAAAAAGAGGTATAGTCCGCACTACAAAGAGGAGGAGTTTCTCATGTTACAGTGGCACGACACCACGATGAGGTACCCGGTTAGGGATAAAGCCTCGGCCTTGCAAGCCATGTCGTTGCAGCGTAACACCGCAAGGGAGCCTAAGGCTTCATGCTGGGTAGTTTGGTACTACAAAGAGGCGGTTGCCTCATGCTACAGTAGTATGACACTACGATGAGGTTCCCGGTACGGGGTAAGGCCTCGGCTTTAAGCCATGTCATGGCGGCGTAGCACCGCAAGGGAAGCGCAAAGTGCTTCATGCCATGTCTCTTTATAATGAACTCACCTATAGTGTATGGACAAAGAGATATCAGGCCGTCTCTTGAGGGTAAACTTGTAGACGCCCAAAATTATACACTGAAACCAGGCTGGCACAGGGCCTTTAATGTGTAGCCAGAAGCACATGTAACTACATTATGTGAGTGGAAAGAATTTCAACTATGATGCAGAATTCAAGGCTTAGTCCATTCTTGTATTATAGTCTGATTTTTGATCCATGCGGGAAGATTCAAGTCGTCAGCGACATCTCTCCTAATGCATGATGGACAGTTACTGTGGAGAACACTTATACCCATATATATAGAGATATGTGGGGGATTGTTGGAGTTTTGGTTTTTCCTTTAGAAAGCTTTAGTCCCACATTGGAAAAAACAAAGAGATTGTATCTCTATATATTAGCTTTGCTATTATTGGAGATGCACATGTGGTGTGGAGGTGCACATGGGTTTGCCATGTGGGGTTATTTTTCTAATGAAAAAAAGGCTAAAATCAACAATTAAAGCATTCATGCTTTTTGCTCTTGGGAAATTTATTTCCATGGGAGCTAAGTCCCGTAGGGGCTTAGCGACTCGGACTCGGACTCGGACGCGGACTCGGGCTCATGGGCTCATGAGGCATAATGTGGCATTTTGTTGGCGCACTTTGCACTTAGCACGTCAGCATCGTCGCTAGGCGCATAGTGCGCTTTAGTTCCGCTCGTTGTGCGAGCTACTTGCGCTGCCACGTTGTGCAAACCCAGTTGCGCTGTCCAGTTGCGCAAGCCCAGTTGCGCTGCCCAGGTGCGCGCCCAGGTTGCACTCAGGTTGCGCTGTTGCGCGGGCGCGCTGGTTGCGCTGGTTGTGCTGCGTGCGCAGTGTGCGCAGTGTGCGCAGTTCAGTGCGCGCGCAGAGTACAAGGAGCGCGGGGTGTGCGCAGTTGGTGCAACTTGGAGGAGAACGTGCGTTTGCATGTTCTGGACGGTTGCTACATGTTCGGGGTAGTTTTTACCACGTCCCTAACTTTGTGGCAACCGAACAGTTGCTGCAGGGCCTATATAAGGCATCCTCTATCTCTCAAGGCTGAGTACATACAGAAGAAAAAGAGAAGCCACCACAGAAAGTTTACGAAGTATTTTTTAACACAAGTAAACAGAGATTTCAGACGTGTTCTTTAACACAGTTCTGATCTTCCAGTAGCCTTCGAGAGAGAGAGGAAAGGCGCCGCACCAGCGTTGCTTTTGCACGGGAGTTCGTGTCCATCCGAGGAGTCAGAAGAGCAGGAGTGTTCCAAGTTCTCCGACGAACTTGCCGGTTCCTGGAAGCTGTTCGTGTAGGGCGAATAAAGCTTTAAGCAATGATGATTATTCACCCCAGCAGGAGTTCTTCCATCTTTCGCCAGTCACTTTCTTCGTTGCTGCCAGTAATTCTGATTGTATCTTCTTTTTAGAAGTACTACGATCTGATTGCTGTTGATTACGAAATCTTTTTAGATTCTCGTAATTCAGAATCACCTTCCTTGAAGTGTTGATTTGAAATATTGTTTTTACAATTGTTTCATTTTCTCAGTTTTTTATCGAAAAATTGTGCCCCGGCACTAACAAGGCATATATGTCTTCTACCTACCAATGATCAATAGAAGACTTCCTATGTCTTACGAAGCCAGGAATTCTACAACCTACTAAAAATATGAATATGTTCAAAGGTTAAAAAGCACATCTAGAAATCCAAGATTTCAACAACGATTATTATTTTCCTTGTAGTTTCCCTAATTTATGACGTCTTTTCATTTAATTATATAAGTTTATGGATATTATTTTAGTAAGGGAGTTTGGTAAATATTTAAAAGAAATATTGTTTGTCCCCAAAGTTAGGCTATATGTCTTCCCCTCTTCTAATCACTGTCTTCTTCTTCCTTTGGGTATTCTGAAATCCAGTACCATTTTATCATTTTATCATTTGTCATTTCTCTTCCAATTTTTGGTCATTTAGCCAATTAGCCTTCTCTAAGCATATGAACCCACGACAGCCCAGTGGCTATAAACCCATCTCACAACTCATAATTCAAACACGAGTGAAAGCAGTACTAGAATGAACATCATCCAAAATTATAAAATGATGAAATTATGACAAAATAACTAGATGAATTCAATGAAGAACAAACTCAAAGTAAACAATTAAAATAAAAAGAGACAGCCTTCTTGACTACTTCTAAACGACTCTGTACCTTTGAAGATGATAAATTATTTTGGGATTATTTGTGGGACTACATTTGGACACCTTTGGCTAAAGTATAAATAAGCTTTCGTAGGGCAATCAAAAAAGAAATCTCGAGAAGCAGTCCAAAAAATCAAAAGCAAACATGTCAAAAGTTAGTCTGACAACTAATGTTGACTTACAACCTTTATTTCCCATTTTGATTCAAAATTGATCCCAAAATGTACGCTATTACTACAACTATTGTTAGTTTTAGTATTGGTACTATCCATAATTTCTCTTTGACATTTGGGCTATCATAATGCCGCTATTGTTAAAAGGGAAAACTTGAAATCCTATCAAAAAGTAAAATAAAATAAATAAATAAATAAACTAATGTTGATTGCTATGATTAATTTAATATTGAAGAAGCGACTATTTTACTTCATTCCAACAATTTGTGACAAAATCGGGTCTGAAGTGAGCGGAGATTTTAATAAAATATTACCAGAAAAGGTTTTTTTTTTTTTTTGTAATTAAACAGTGAGTTTTGTACCTTGTATTTGAGCTTATGGTTTCCACGCAGATCCATGTGATGAAAGCTACTTTGCATTGCTTCCGCCAGCAAGCAAAACACCTACCAAAGCCTACGTGTAATGCACTATTTACCAAACTTCAGAGAATTTCGCAATTCTCAAAATATTGAAAGATAAAGATAATACATCTCATGTTTTAGAAATATAGTTGCACTTCCATTTCAACACTTCGACTACCATACTGATAAGTTTAGAGTAATTGCTTTTTGTTCTTTGCAGTATAACACACAAACATATCGATGGGATAACATTGAGAATTAAATACACGAACATAAAGCATCCATCAAACTGATGCTTTGGTGGATCGATCACAAAGTTGACTAGGGTTGAAATGAATTATGGAAATTAATTTATTAATATTTAATTGAATATTTTTGTTTATAAAAATTACAGATTTGCATTTATTTTTGAATTAATAGCAAATCCTATAAACAAGGTAAATTAGCTAGATTTAGAATATTTGCTCAATCTCATATTGTATATTGTATGTTTATATATAGCTCATCTTTATTCAATAAAAATCAATGTAGAAGCTCAGAAATTCAAATATATTGTGCCGCGCCATTTCCAGTTAGCGTGCATAAAAGAATCAAATAGCGCTATTTATTAATGGCGCCTTTCATCAGATAGCGCCAGGACCCGTAGCAAAGCTTCCTTAAGAAGGCAAAACTTTATGTCATATCAATCATGATGACTGACAGCACGACAGTTGAGAAGAGCTTTTTATCGAGTTCTGCGTGCGCGGTGCTCAAGGAAGATTTTGTCAGATATGGTCAACGTCAAAGCTGGATTGCGCAAATCAGACATAAACTCAAATAGCGTCAAACAACAAAATGACACCACGTGGTAATCTTTCTCGAGAAGCCAAATCTCACGTCTTTTCAGAATGATTTATCATGATGATTGTCAGTACACTAAATGAGAAAATCTCAAGATTAGCGCTAACAGTCACACTTTCTCAGCGCCATTTACCAAATGGCACGAATTGACAAATAGTGCCAATTACAGTTTGGGGCTAACCGATAGAACGCGTCATTCATCAAATTGGCGCCAATCAACCACAATCACCATCCAGAAGCAGTTAAAGATGATGTGGCGCGCATGTCACTAATCTCGAAGAACATGCACACGACACTGCCCATTACCAAGCGCCTTTCTCTCATAGAAAGCCACGCGTCATATGCAGTTAAGTTAACCATTCGCACTAATGGATGAAACGTTACATGGCACGCAAAGCAATGCACAATCAGTGTATTTTTGTAATGCATGCCAATCACTATAACTGCCTAGCAGTTTTCTCAAACTCTATAAATAGAGTTCCAAAATCACTTTTTGAGATCAACACAACACTTATCATCTACTTCTGACAAGAATTCTCGTCAATTCTCTATTACTTCCGCAGCAAGTTCAAGAGCCTTTCTTCTCCAACATCGCATTGTCCAAAGGATAAAGTGATCGTCTTCTGATCAGATTTTTATAGTTGTACTTTCCTAGAATCAAAATTGTACTTAGATCTTTGTATAAGAATTTTGTACTTTCTTTCTCAGTTTGTAATTAAGTTTTCTTTTGGAGACTTTTGTTCTTTGCAAACAAAATGGTGTCTACTGGGAACGACTTTCTCCTCTAACGAGAAAGTGATAACTCAATGTGATGTTACAATGTTCGGCACGACACAGAAGACTTTGGTCGTACAATTCGACCAAATGGCTTACGAAGAGATGATTGGCGCCGGGGGTGCCAAGCGCACCACTGTTGTTGCCAAGAATAAAAAGGTGCGCGCCATCTGGACTCCAAAGTCTAAATATGCGCCAATCACTGATGTTGTTGTGCAAATCAAGGAAAAGTGCAAAATAGCCGTTCCCCACTCTTTTTCAGTCCTCGACTTGGTAGAAAACACTCTCTATTGCGCCTCTGCACCAATCAATGCTCAAACACTTCTGGATAGAAACTCTACATCTCTTAGCAAAAAAATCAAAACTGTAACACCTACTTTTCTAAAATAAGAATAATTTTGAACTTTTGTGAAAGTTTATTAATTAATAATAGGATTTATGATTTATAGGGATTTTTAATTAATTTAAATTGGTGAATTATAATTTTGATATGTTAGCTAGTGAACCCTAGAACTGTTGAGCCTAAAGACTAACTATGACCATGGGGACCTAACCATGTGATTAGAATGACTATTTACAACTTTTTATGCTAAGGGTATTTTGGTCATTTTGTGACTTTTGAATTATTTAGGATTTTAATTAATTAATGAATTTTAGATTATTTTAATAATATTTAAATTGATGTATTATAATTTTGGTTATTTTTCATATTTAATATTTTGGAAATTTTTATATTTTAGTATTGATTTTACGGAATTTGTTTAGTCGGGTTTAAGTTTCGTTTCGTTCCGACTTGTGTTAGTGACCCGGGTAGCTTAGACTCTAGAAGAAACCCCAAGATTAGTTAGTCATGGCCCATAAACCCCACTAATTAAGTTAGTAAATTTAGACTAATCTCACTTGTTAGATTGGTTAAGTTAGAGGTTTAAATTTAACCCTTTTGATCCCAAACTTGAACCCAACTTAAAATTAACCAAGAGGACTAGTTGAGGCCTTATTGGGCTTTCCTCCAAGGCCTAAATAGGGTTTAATGGAAGCCACTATAGGTAGGTTAGCCTCCCTTCCATTCATTTCATTTTATCTTGCCTCTTTTTCTTCATAAAGTGTTCTTCTCCAAATTAGAGAGCTTTCCTCTTTGATTTGATCTCCAAATCCTTACATCCCTCCACCAAAACTTCCATCCAACCTTCTCATATTACCAAGGGAGGGTGCTAGCAAAGATTTGGAGCAAAGTGCAAGGAGGAGCATCCTTTTGGAAGATCTTCGTGTCGGAGCCGTGTCCTTGGGAGTGTCATTGGGATTTTACTCCCAATAGGTAAAACCAACCATCTAAATTGATTTTCTATGCATATTAGTTAATTTTGAATCCATAGGATCCACCCCCATGCATGTACCCCATTTAGATTCAAATTTGAGACCATTTGGAGCTATCTTGAAGATTTTTAGATATGTGTACTTGTGTCCTACTTGATAGATCCCAAATTAGGACACCTCATGTGTATGTATGTATGCTAATAGTTTAAATAGATATTTAAATTCAGTTTTAGAATGGTTAGAGAGTGGATTGATCTTAGTTAGGATAGTTAGAATGAGTTTCATTTGGATACCTATGTTGGTATCCAAGTATCTTGGCCTACATGTGTTTCTTTTGTCCAAAACAACTCAAATTCGTCATAATATTCATCCACGTTTTTATTAACCAAATCAACTTAGAAATATCATAACTTTTAGATTAGAACTCCGATTAATCTCTCATTATTTTTTAAAATAACCGTATCAAAGTTAGCTTTCCAAATATATATATATATATTAATAGGTAAAATACATTCTAGAACTTTCTGTGGAACTGTTTGAGTATCAGCTGTCTGAAAGACGAATGTGTTTCGATATTTTTGCGATTTCGGGAGCTTTCAGACACTAAAATGCGATCCGTTTAAAGTTTCGAAAAGCTAACACAAAGGACTACGACATACTTTAATCCTAGAATTTAGTGAAGGCCCAATTGGTACATTATTGGTTTTAAGTAGAAGAGTGACTATACGACATAGGCATTTTGTGTAACCTATGAGCCTATGTAGTATGGATATTAAATGAATGTAGAGTATGTAATACATGATATGTCAGATGAATGAAATGATATATATATATATATGATATGTATCCTCTTTACATTAATGTATATATATGGTTGAATGCAAGCATGTATGAATGCAATCAATGTAATGTATGTAAGCAATGCATAAATGCATGAATAAAAGAATAATATACAATGTATACATGAAAGTATATAATGAATGCTAGATACGAATGCAAGGTATACATGTAATGATAGATATGAATACATAATGTATACATAATGTAATGCTATATATAATGATAGCATGTATGGTAATGTAGATTATATGATGCAAGCATGTATATGTCCACTGTTTTTCCTTTTCCTTACATTTTTTTTCCTTCCCTTTCTATTTCAGTTTTTCCTATTTTTTTCCTCTTATATTTTTACATGTTGTATACAATGTATAAAATGTATAGATGCATGTAAGTATATAATATGCATGAGTGACATGTATGTAATAAAAATAAGTATATGTATACAACTTAATGATATGTGAATGGATATAATACATGAACTGAAGTATGCATGTATATGGGATATGAATGAATGATATATATATATGTTAAGGTAATGTAATGTATGTATTCACATATATTTTGAGTTAAATATATATTTTGTATGCATATATTATATGTATGCAGGAATGAATGTAATATAATGTAGAGTATGCATATATGAATATAATATATGCAAGTATATAATGTATTCAAATATGTATATATGCATCTATGTATGTGTGTATAGGTGCATGAATGAATGCAAGTATGCATATATGATATGTATGTAGGCATGTATGCAATGTATGTATATATACATGATATGTATGTATGCATGTATGCATATATGCAATGTATGTATGTATGTATGCATTTTTTATAAACTGAGTTAACCTATAACCTTGTGCACACATGCATTCATACACCCTTTGACACCATGTATCCCATGTCACATACACGTACCTATCACTAAATCTTAGAATATTAACACATATCCTTTCACACACATGCCAAACACACACACACACACACTCACTTACTCTTTTACCTCTCCTTATATATATATATATATATATATATATATATATATATATATATATATATATATATATATATATATGTATGTATGTATATGAATATGTGAATGTGAATAATATATATACATTATATGACTAAGTTTGTGTATCTTGTTAGCTTATGGTTTTGTTTTGTGCTTGGTTTAGCAAGTGACTTAGGCTATGAGTTAGTAGCTATCTTGGATACTTGATTTGCATAGACTTAGTTTGTTTAGACCTAGAATTGACTAACCTAGACTAGTTGACCATTGTTGACCCAACCCTAGCTAGTTTGACCACAGTTGACTAGAGTTGACCTATTTTGACTTTATAGTTGACCAGAGTTGACCAAGAGTTGACTTTGACCTAGATTGACTTAGACTCGTGTAGATTGCATTATAATTTTAATTACCATATAAATTGAACTCTTTATAACCTGTGTTGCTCTAACTAGGACTCTGTGACTCCAGTTGGCCATCTTTTTATATCAGATGTTTAGGGTATCAGGCGAGTACATTCTCTGATCGTTTTATACTTGATAGGATATATATTTATGCTCTAGATTACTTTACTTGATGCTGTCATGTTGTTAACACGGATTGGTACTATATGGATCCCTTCATGAGATGTTATCCCCCTCGGGAGCATCGGGTTACGGCATGTCATGTGCGTTTCACTTTCATCATGTACTCCGGTGCTTTCACCATTCAAGTGCACTCTTGTGATTCATGTACTCTCATGTTCACAGATCCCCTCATGTATACTTCATGTGCACCCATTTATGGGCTCCCATGTGAAATCATGTACAATAACATAACTTGTCTGGATCTTTGTGTAATGATTGGGGTACGGGGGAGTATAAATGGTCATGTGAACAATTTCAAAGTAGTGTAGTCATGTACAAAATTTTATGTTTATTATCAAGCCGTTTACATGTCTATCTTGTACTCTACATCACTAGCCACTGATAGTTCCTTACTTATAGTAGATATTTTCTTATTGTCATCTCTTTTACTTCATGTATATTGTTTAGCGTTTCATGTATCTTACTCTATAGCATGCTTAGATTTCCTGTCATGATACACTACAAGAAAAATGATCATTTACGGCGCACAATTTACGGCACGTATTGCCTGTGCGCCGTAAATGACACTCTTTTACAGCGTGCAATTTTGTGTGCCATAAAAGAGTCAATTTTTGTGTTTTTTACGGCGTGTTTTACCCGCACGCCGTCATTGCAAATGCATTTACGACACGTATTTTCCTGCGCCGTGAATGATAACTTAATTACGGCATTCGTTTTTGCATGCCATGAATGTTAACTTATTTACGGCATGCGTTCTCTTGCGCCGTGAATGAGAACTCAATTACGGCGTTCTTTCGCACGCCGTGAATGTTGTTTTATTTACGGCATGCGTTGTGCGCGCCGTAATTGATAACTTATTTACGGCATCCATTTTAGCACGATACTAAGATTAAAATTAAGAATAACTTATTTTGGCACGATGTTAATATTAAGAATAACTTATTTAATCTATATATTTATGTTAATTTTTAATATTAATGTTAAGATTAAAACTAAAATTAAAATTAAGACTAAAACTAAAGTAAAATTTATCAATCCATATTTTAAAAATAAAACCAAATGATTAGATATGTATTATTTTTAATATATCAATAAGTTTTTTTTGAATTAATGTGAGATTTAAATTTTGAAGCAAAAATAAAAAATAAAATTGTAATTAAGCGAAACATAAAAATAGAATTGTCCATAAATCTAAAAATTTCCCTATCCTAAACTTATTCTAGACCAAAGTGTTAGAAATGAAAATTTTCCAACTTGCCGCTCTCATTTTTCATGTTCCCTCTCGAGCATCCCCTCTCTCTCGCTCGAGCTCCCTCCTCCCCCTCCTCCTCTCTCTCTCTCTCGATCTCGATCTCAAGGTCTAGTACCCCAACATTCGGCTTGAGTTCAGCCACCTCCGTCGACTTCAGACGCCAATCTCGAGGTCTTGTCCCTCAACATTCGCCTTCAGGTTCATTTTATATTACTCGTCTATCTATAAGTTTCTTTTGTCTCTTGGTTATGCTTTAATCGCGTTAGTCGTAGTTTGATGATTTCTTTATCGTCTTTACAATGTGGAAATTATTTGTTGGTCGATTTTAGTCAAACTAAATGGCAAAAAAGTATGAATATTTCAGAAATTTATGTAGTTTTAGCCTAAATTTCAAAAAAGAACTGAGAAACATGATTTTGTTGCATTTGTATAGCCACTACAACAAAATAGGCTAATAACGACACTTTTTTACGATACTTTATAAATAAGTATCGTAATTTTTGTGTAATGACGACACTCTATTAAAACGTGTCGTTGTAATTAAAAATTTATCATAATATACGACATCTTTTTAAAAATGTCATAAACATATATTTGACAACACTTTTAAGAACACTTACAAATGTCGTATAAAATTATATACTAACTACAACACTTGAAAAGTGGCGTATATAAAATTTCATTTTCATCATTTTTATGCAACACTTCAAAAGTATTGAATGAAATTTCATTTTCCCACCAACTATTTCATTACCCGCTTCGGCCAAAAAGAATTGGCGGTCACAAATAGGCGCCTGTGCCCTAAAATATTGTTTTCCCTCTTCATCCTTTTCTCACATACGATTCCCTAGCTCTCCTTTCCTTTTCTCACATACCGGCTCCTTTCTCCCTTAATTTCCCACCATGCCTCTCTCTTTCCCCTTCCTTTCTCTTTCTCTGCCATAATTTCTTGTTGGCCTCCGCCGCGCGGGGATTCGACGTGAACCGGGTCCCGTCGGCCGAGGACGCCGAGGAAGGGTCCCCCAACAGCATCGCCTCCTCGTTCCGGACGGACTTTTCTGCGATCGGCATCGCCACGCGTGGCGAGGGCGTGGCGACGGAGAGGGCGAGCGACGAGGAGGAGAACGGCGCGGCCAGGAAGAAGCTCAGGCTGTCGAAGGAGCAGTCTGCTTTCCTCGAAAAAAGCTTCAAAGAACACCACACTCTCAACCCGGTACGTATTTGTTGCAAGCTTAACAGAAAACTAATGAAGAGATTATTAATTATTTGATTGGTGGAGTGCTATCTGTTTGTAGTGAAGTTTCTCTTTGTTGTGTGAATTTTTCTTTTCTTTTTTCTGCAGAAGCAGAAGGTGGCACTTGCTAAGCAGCTGAACCTGAGGCCAAGGCAGGTGGAGGTCTGGTTTCAGAATAGGAGAGCAAGGTAATTTTTATTTTTTTGGATTATTTAGTTTTAGCGTCTACTTATTTTAATTCTCTTAATCAACTTGGTATGTACTTGAAAAAAGCAAAAGAAATTCAAAGAATAAACCAATACATTTGATTACCAAAATTTAAAATTTGTAAGTACCTAACTAATCATATTAGAATAAGTTAATTTTTGTATTGGAATTGATATGTAAGAGTATTTTTGGAAGAAAAAAAATTCACGGTCAAGCTTAACTTTTGGCATTATATAAAAAAAAAATAGATTAGTCTATGTGAATAGTGATGTTGAAATCTAAACTCTAATTATGGTCAATTTCGAAATTCAAATCATAGTATAGTAGAATAGATTAGTTTACTGTTCAAAAATATAATTTTTTTTGCTCTTCTCAATGGTGAAAATTTAAAAAAAATTTGTTTGCTCTTTCTAAATAGTATAGAACGGATGTGCATATATAATAGTCTTATATATAATATAAAAAGTTTTATGTTTGCTCTTTCACCGTAGAACTTTTCTATTCTAAAATTATTCTTTTCAATATATATATATATATATATATATATATATATATATATATATATATATATATATATATATATATATATATATATATTACAATAACAACTAATAATTACACAATTTCAATTTTAATAAACCATAAATGTTCACCATTTCAAAAATAATTTATTTTTAAAATATTTTATAATATTTCAAAATAGATTTGTCAAATATATATTATAAAAAAAAGTAAGAAAATAACAGAGACAAAAAAATAGGTTTTGGTAATGGTCACTCCAGTATCAGTTTCTTGTTGGAAGAGGATCCTCAAGCTTAAGATATAATTCATAAAATTTCTCATTTCTAGTAGTTTCTGGCACATGCAGTAGTTCCTGGCACAACTCAGAAATTCTAGATAAATCTTTCAAATCCATATGAGAAGGTATATCAACTATCAAGCTTGATTTGGTATAATTGACATTGCAAAAGAGGTCTCTTGACATGGCATAACTCAGAAATTCTAGATAAATCTTTCAAATCCTATGGTCATGTCTTAAATCCAAAGCCAAGCTAATACGAAAGAGTTTCACTTGTTAAGAGTTGATTTTTTTTATTTTTTTTGGGGGGGAGGGGGGCGTAGTATAGACAGAAAAGAAGCCAAAGGGTTAGGACAACCAAGAATGGATGAATAGCCAAACTGACTGTATGCCCCTCTTTCCTTCATCATGTTAGCTAAACTAAATGTTGATTTTAATTAGCTTGGACTGGGCTCAATATAAAAGTGTGGTTTGCATCTTTAGACTGGGCTCAATATAGAAGTGTGATTTCAATTAGCATGGACTGTTGATTTTCCAATTTGCCCAGGAGGTTTGCATCTTTGGCATTGGGCTTTCAACCAACTTTACTTGATGCAGAGTAAGCATACTTGACAAATAAATGGTTTTGTTCACATGGATTTGTTTGCATAAGCCATATCTCTTTTTTCGGTTGCGGCCAACTAGCTAAGCTATTTAAGCTTCTCTTTGGCAAAGAGGGCATCCATAATGGCTTAGTATGAAAGTTTGGTAACAAAGATTTTAAATAACATTTCTTTGTATGATCCATCCTAGGGTAGCATATGAGATCTGGGTTTCAATATAAGGAAAATAAGGCATCCTTGAGTCAAGTCACGCATGCTGCTGCTGCCACCACTCTACAAAATTAAAGGCCAGCATCAGATAGAGAGGGTGTTTCTTGCACTGTATCCTCTTAGTCTCGCTTGCTGATTTTTTTCAGGCCTTGTGTAGCAAATGTAAAATGGTATGGCTCTGTGGATGGGTAATGCAAGTGTAAGGTGATGTTAAACAAAACGCAATCATGGTATGGCTCTGTGGATGGACTTGGTGATTTTAGTAAACCAAGTCCAGGGTGTTCTTTGCTTCTTGCTTCCCTTCTTGGAAATCAAGCTCCATTTTATTAGAGTTTACCCCTTGGCTGAGCAAAAACAACATGGGTCTAGGGAGCTTTCTTTCTTTTAATGAATTTGTTATGTTGGTATTAACAATAATCCTGGAATAAAGATGTCTGTCCAATTTCTCTTAGAATTTTGTTATCTTGATAGTCTGTTCTCTTTGATTCAGCACTATGTTTTTTTAGTTTTGAGAGCATTTTTTTCTGAGTTTATTTTGTGTGGTTTTGGTAACAAATTTTTGGTGAATATTTTTGGCGCCCTGAGTGACTCAGAGTCATGTAATGTATACCAAGGAATCTGGATTCTGGATCTAGATAACCCTGTAAAGATGAAACAAATAATAAATTATCTGGAAATCATATTCAATCATGTTCTTATATACAATATGATACGATAGACTTAATCATTACTGTAGAAGAGAAATAGACGTTTTCTACACATACACGATACATAATATGAGTTGACAACGGATCAGATTATCACACCATTTAGTTCATTTGTGTACTTCGTTCAATCCACGCTGGCTTGCAAGGATATTTATATTGAGGACTTGAATGGCTTTTGTGGGTTTATTCACTATGAAAGTTGCTAATACTGTAGCCACATGGACCTGGAAATCTACATTTTTAACCATGGCTCCTGAGTCCTAAAGTTACCTATGACTTAAATTCATTTCAAGAACTGGTATCATGTTGTACAATTTATCTGTGCTGGTAGAATAGAAATTATATGCCTGAAGTTCTCAACATTTATCTCCTCAGTTCTGATGACGTTTAATGGTCATAATTTCCATACTCTGCAGTCATCTCTTCTAGTATCTGCAATTTTATAATTTGTCTGGAGCTTTCTTTCTTTTATTGCATTTTAATAAAGTATTTAAAAGTCGAAATATTAATTTTAATGCTTGTTTTTCAGTAGCATTTGTATGGTCAGTTTGAAAGCTAAAATATTAATTCTCATCTTTTTGTGTGCTGATCGATTGATGAGTTTGGATTAGTTCGAGTTTGATGTTGGAAAGAGCTGGGCGCTAACAGTCATCATGTTTTTAATGATTTTTCAATTCAGGCTTCCCTAATATGAAGGTTAAATATAATGTTTTGGTCATTTGGTTCAATTTGAATAGATGTACTCGACTGCCCCTCAACCCCCACGACAGATGTTGGCAATTAATGAAAAAAAATGTGTTTGTGCAAGTTATATTTATGTAGCATTCGGTACCTGGAAAGGTACCTGGAAATGTAGTTGGCTAGTTTATGTAGCCTTTTTCATCGTTGTGTTTATATATACATCAAATTGGATACAATGAACTAAAACACATTTTGTGTTTGTGCAGGTTATCAATCAATGGAAAAATTTGTGTGTTGTGTTTGAAGATTCTCCTCTGCAACCATTTGAGCTGAAATTTTTCATAGAAGACAATTTACATTTTTTTTTCCAAAGTAGGACAAAGTATGAAACAAGTTCAATTTGTATTGAAATATTGTACTGTTCTTAATTCAATACTACAATAGTTTTTCTAGTTCATACAAGACATGATATACTTTGGCATGGTCTTTTGTTGCTATTAATGTATTTTGTCTAGTGAATCCGATTATTTTTTATGATCTCACGTGCCTGGGTTTATTTGAATTACTTTTCACTTTTGTAGTTTGATTGGGATTATATATAAGTCAACTATCTCTTTAACTTATTTTGCTATGTTATATTCTTTGTTTACCATTGATATCCTTGTTTAAATAAATAGGGATTGGTATAATAATAATAATAATAATAATAATAATAATAATAATAATAATAATAATAATAATAATATGAAATTTTTTATCAAAAATTATTTACGGCACGCTACATATGTCATAAATGGCAAACATAATTTGTCAAAAATATCTTTTACGACATCAAAATGTACGTCGTATTTGATCCCGCGGGAATAGCTATTACGGCATGCATATATATGCCGTATTTGACTATGCGCGAATATCTATTACGGCGCACAAATGTATGCCGTGAAAAAGAAAATACGGCACACTAAATATGCCGTAAATGGTTGTCGAAATTCTGTGAAAAAAACAATTACGGCGTTAATTTGTTTACATTTACGGCGTTTTTCAATGCGCCGTAAATAATAGGATCATTTACGGCATGATCTTTTACGGCACCAAAATGTACGCCGTAAAAGATTATTTACTGCACGTTTTGCGCGCCGTAAATGATCATTTTTCTTGTAGTGATATGAACTGTGTGAGATGTATTGTGCTCGTTCATGTCCTGATTGGACCTGTTGAAAATATTACATGTAACCTGGAGATTCACAGCTAGCCTAGAGGACCAGTAGAGATTGGAGTAGATTACTAGTTTATGGTTTAGTTTCTCTTTTAGAACTTGTTTTGTAATAAGTGGTGTCTTGAGATTGTTGAGATGTTGTTATTTTAGGAGTTTATTTAAGTTGTTGTTGTCTTGAGTTTTATATAGTTGTTAGACTCTTGTGTTATCTTATCGTGCTTAGATTGTGATTGAGTATTATCGTATCTTATACTTGTCCTCCATTCGTGGTTGAGGTTGTGATAGGTACATTATATAATTGCGTGAGTTGTTGATTAGATAGTGACCTAGAACAACGTTCTACCGCCGACACTGCGGCGTAGGCTAGACGTGCCCACTTCTCGTGCCCCTACACTGGGTGCGGGTCGTGACAAAAACAATGCCAAGAATGTTAGTCATGTTCAAAGTGCAACTTTTTCTGCACATAGGTGCCACGCCAAACGTGTCGTGCCAATGCACGCAAAGCAACAAGGCATCTGCCTATTCCGTGCCAAACTGATCCGCACCAATGAGGTCCATGCCATGATCTCCCCACCTTGCACATATTAAGGACTGAATAGGGAAAATTGAAGGTATCACAGACTGACAATCAAATGATGCCAGATACTGATATGTACGCCTATCTCAATAGGTGCCGAGCAAAACTTTCCAAACCAAGCCATATGGCGCACCAGAGGACTTTGACGCAGTCTGCGCCGACCACCAGTTTGCGCACAATAAAGGTTTCTAAGAACAGGAACCTGCTCACTTATGCTAAAGAACTCAATATATCTCTGTACACATAGGGCACACAAAAGTTTAGGAATAAAAATTATATTTCTAATGTAATCAGGCATAGTCTGCCTTCTTCTTCTTCTCCTTCTAATTTAACAGATCTTCACAAGCTCATCTTACAAAAGAGGAAAATCAAGGACTCATCTCATACAACAGTGACTTCACATAAAGAACATTACTATAGTTCACATGAGATAGTAATCAAGAGCTGCTGTAAATCAGCTAAATGATCTGTTTTACCGCTTGAATTACCCTTGCTACCCTGATGTATCCTGATAGATGAAGAAGAGTTGATGTTTGCGTCCGTCAATATGATGTCTCATAGTACTGGGGGTGGAAGATGCCCGAAACATAACTCATATTGAACTCCGAGTTGGCAATATCTCGATCGAATCTTTGACTCTGTTAAAGGAGTCTATCAAAATACACGATCAAAAAATCGAGATCTCCTAAGTTAGGGGAATCTTCTTTATTCCAACCCTGGAGGTAGCAGCTTACCAGACTTTGATACCAAAAACGAGAATTCTGATCGAACTATATTTTCTACCAACTCGTTCTCGGTATCAAGGGAACTGTCTGTTTAGGTAACCAACAAAGAACAAGACGCTACCAGTTCTGCTAATCAAGAACAAAAGATTGCTGCTATAGAAGCTAATCTGAAGGCCATGAATAACATGGTTACAAGTATGCACGCGGTGATTATGGCACAGCATGCTGCTCCACCATTATGAACACAACTTCAGCTCAAGAACACTCAGCGATCTATGGGCCTGTCCAAACTGGTACGGGGGTACAATTTCCTCTAAATACCACCATACCAAAAGTTACACATCTTTAAGAACAGGCTATTCCAAGTCACTCTGGTATTGGGGGTGGTGCTTCCCAAGCGGTTCCATATCCCAATCTATCGAATCAATCTGCTGCTCCTCAAACATCCGGGGACCCTCTTGAAGCAGTCAAGCTTCTACATAATCAGTTTGAAGATTTTAAGTAGAAAGAGGGATTACAGAAGCCAGGGATCAAACAACCCTACCCTGCAGAGTAGAACGGTGTCCTATTTCCGCTCAAATACAAAACGCAGTCTATGACCCTATTCAAAGGCAAGATATCTCTGAGTCAATATATCGATTACTTTGAGATGATGACTGCTCACCTCCAGAAGAATGATGCTTTACTTATTAGAGTATTCATTGGATGCTTAGCAGGGGTTGCTTACGATTGGTATCGAGGCCTATCTGATGGTTGTATAACATCTTTCGATGTCTTGAAATAGATGTTCCTGGTACAATTTTATGAAGGAATGAACGACACGACCATGTCTACCCTTACAAAAATCAAACATAAGCCTAATGAAACAGTCGAACGTTTTATAAAGCGCTTCCGACAAAAGTCACTGAAAATACCTCCGGGCACCCCTGACGCATTGACTATTGATACTTGCAAATCAAACTTGTTAACCATAGTCAGTATGTGGATGAGACCAACACAATTTCAAGATTGGGGTTCTTTATCGCAAGTGCCAGAGCACCTGAAGACAGTACTAAAATTTTTGTCAACTCGGCATCCTGTTGTCGAACTTTGATAAAGACAAACATCCTGCTACCAACAATAGCAGTCACCCGAGCACTCACAAAGGTAAAGAAGCCTTAGAAATTAATGTAAGTCAGCCAACACCAACAGCAACGACACCTATACAGAGGACAACAGTATGACCCAAGGAAGAGTATTCCTTTGAAAATGAAGATGTCATGAGCATCTCGGATTGCTTAATCAAGAGCAATAAGCTTCAACTGTCTGAGATCAAATGGCCAGACGAAGTAGGTAAAACTGATAACCCTAAATAGTATATGTATCACAGGTTTCTGGGTCATCCATTCAGGGCATGCTTTGTACTCAATGGGAAGATGCAAGATATAATCAACGCTAAGGCGATCACTCTCCGAAATGACGAAAAGATGGTGACTGCCAACGTCGTCTCTTTACAATTTAGAGACTTCCCTACTCAGCTAGTCTCTGACGATGTTGTCCCGATACCGAAAGCAACTTTGGAGATCGTCAATCTCTTGCTGGTACGAAACTACGATTTGGTACCACTATCGACAGGTAAAGGCAAAATTATGTAGGTTCATCCAGACTTAGTTGCCATCTTCGAACAGAAAACATCCACCTATTCTACCAAATTAAATAAGTCAAGAAAATACAAATCATGCAACATGACTTCAACTGAGTCGACCTCACTTGACGACCATGTCCTTACTTTAAACGTTACCTTCATTCTAGCAGGATTTACTCCATCCTCATCAAAGACTGCTCTGCCGACGTCAGAAGGCGACTATCATCCATAATTCCATCGATACAGTCAACAATCTCGTGAGCTGATGCTGAAGATGGGATATGACTTTCAAAAAGTACAAGATTTGAACGATAGAAAAGGGTCTCCAGTACCTTTATCTCTGCAAATACAGGACAAAAAGTCTCGTATCAGTCTAGGATTTTGGATAAATCATATGTTACCTCCTTGAAGAAAGAAATCTTCCAAAAGCAGGACACGAGCGAAGACCCGTAACATGGTTTCTCTCTCATCTGTTCCAGAAGAAGAAGTCTTAGATGGTACTAGGTCTGGGAGACTCTATCTCAGAGACTACACAGAAGGTCAGGAGAAAGAGGTTGTCACTTCTTTTCCTACTCTTAATTATCTTCTAATATCAACTTCACCAACTGATTTAGGCCCTTCCAAGCTGACAGCAGCTGACAAAGGAAAGCAGCCGGTTCATTTTGACAAGAACTTGAAGAAAGCTCTACCATAAGGTCTTGAAAAGCCATATAAATTTGACATATTGGCTCAACTAGCCAACACTCCAATAAGATTATCAGCTTTTGAACTCCTTCGTCCCTCAAAGGAAACTCAAGAAACGTTAAGCGAAGCCCTGATGCAAGTTGATGTTTGTCTTGCACATCTCAATAAGCCAGATGGAGAACCTGTGGCATGCCCTCAATGTCACAGTATGATGGAAATAATTCCAAATATCACTTTTACCAGGATGATATGCCGCTAGAAGACAACCGGCATGACCGACCTCTTTACTTTACTGGATATCTCGACACAATAAAGGTAGATTATATTTTTGTTGATTCCGAATCCGCACTCAACATAATTCTAAAAACTTTACTGGATTCTTTGAAGATTCAAGTCCATAGCCTCTCAGCGAAGGTTACAACTATTTTTGGGTTCAATTCTGGGAGGAGTAAACCACTGGAAAAGATTCGCTTAAGAATCCAAATTGGCAATCTTCGTACGAAAGTCACCTGCTATGTGATTGACTGTCACATTTCCTATATCATATTGTTTGGGAGGCCATGGTTGCATGAGCACAATCTTGTACCTTTCACTCTCTACCAGTGCTTTAAGTACGTGGACGACAATAAAGAGGTCAAGAACGAAGTTGCAGATCTCAATCATTTTCGAGGCATCAAAGCCTATTATACAGACTCTAGGATGTACAAAGAAGAATACATGAAGGTTGTAATAGCTATGGACGCGAAAGAAGACCAAAAAGATGACCCAGATGAGGCCCTGGTGATCCCAGTCAAAGGACGCACTTCTCGTCCTTCATCCTCTCAAATGTTTGCCATCAATCTTGTCCCTTCTACTGAAAAAGTGGAACAAAGGGAGCTCACCTCTTCTGAGCTTCTTGTTATCGACCTTCATCATAACAAGCCTATTACTTTCTTTCTCCTTCTCTTGTTATCGACTTGGTGATGTCTTCAGCCAAGGTCAAAAATGATGTTATAACGGTTAAAGCAGAGAAAAGCATCAATAAAATAACGCCTCCTTCATAATATACCGATATCGATTTTTACGCACAGTATTACTTAGAAATTTTGGATAATTTTGAGCCTCTCACCTTGGGAGTAATTCAACCCTTACAGGATGAAATAGCATTTGAACCTGTACAAAACTTGTTCTTTATAGTTCTTCCTTGGAACGATGATGAGCATCTAATTCTCTTTAACAGAGAATGTAATCAAAGGGCTATACTCAGCAGCGAATCTGAAAATGATGATTGTAGAAGAATACAACTGAATCCTTGTAGTCAACAATCCAAAAACATTATTTAGAAAATGGGTTACAATTTCAGGTCAAAACTTAATGGAGGCAAAGGTAGACGAACTCCTACTCGACTACCCGCCTCAAAGGGAAATACATCATAGTACTATACTAAAATTAAGCATGGGTTACACTACACCGATCACATTTCCAAATAGATCTGAGTCAGACGAAAAGATACGGTCTCATTCTCTGACTCCTCCTTATTGGACTCCGATCCCAGCATAAGGGATGTCCATCGAATGACTCTATCTGCCAATGACAACTGAATTTCCAGAAGACGATAATAACTTCATCGAGACGTATAAGAACGAGCCTTGGGCATAAATGATGGATACTCAATGGAAACTTCGCTTCGAACAACATGAACCACCCACTGAAGATGAACTGATCCAGATCAACATCGGAGATGAGGCTTCTCTAAGGCCTACCTTCATCAGTAAAAGCCTTCCTGAAACGAACAAATAAGAACTGATTCGGCTCATTAAAGAGTATGTTGATGTGTTTGCCTGGAGCTATGAGGATATACCGGGACTAGATCCTCATATTGCTACTCATAAGCTTAACATTATACCAAATGCTAAGCCTGTTAAACAGCAATAGCGATGGTTTTGACCTGACATGATGGATGATATAGAAATAAAGTCAAGAAGCTCATCGCCTGTGTCTTTCACTACTAAAATCTGAAAATTGGCGACATAAATTTAGCGCAGTTGGCGAAACGTCGCTAAATTGTGGACATTAGCGACGTATATTTGAAACGTCGCTAACAGTCGCTACTGGCGACGAAAATAGCAACGTGTCAACGACGTATATTAGTTACATGAGCTAGTCGTCGCGAAACGTCGCTATGACGTCGCTAATAGCGACTAATTTAGCGACGTTAGTATGAACGTCGCTAAATTCTAAAAAAATTGAATCCCCCCCGATTCATTTTTCCCCATCCATTTTACTCTCTCATTCTCTCCCTCCGGTGCTCTCACTCTCACTCTCTCCGACGCTCTCACTCTCTCCGGCGACTCTCCTCCGGTACGTGACTCCCTCTGGCTCTCTCTCTATTTTAGTAGTTGGTGGTTGGGGGTGCTGGTGGCTCGGGGGGAGGGGCAGAGGGGTGCGGGTGGTTGGAGGTGAGGAATGGTTGGAGGATGGCTGGGGGGGTAGGGCAGGGGGGTGAGGGCGGCTGGGGATGAGGAAGGGGGGTTGGGGGAGGGGAGGGTTAGGGTTCGGGTTAGGGGTAGGTGTGTGGGGGGAGGGACGGAAGGAGGGGGGGTTGAGGGCGGCTGGGGGTGAGGGCGGGGGGGAGGGGGGTTGGGGGGAGGAAAGGGTTATGGTAAGGGTTCGGGTTTGGGTTAGGGGTGGTTGGTGGGGCAGGGGAGCATGAGGGTGAGGGGGGCTGGTGGGGGAGGGGTTAGGGATAGGGTTCGGGTTAAGGTTAGGGGTGGTGTAGGGGGGAGGGGTGCGGGGGGCTGGGTCAGGGGCACCGATAGTACCAAAAATCTGATAATTTAGTAATAATTATTTGTTTTTCGACACCGAAAAATCTGATACTCCGATTCGAAACCATGTACCGATAGTGCCGATATTTATAACACGTAGTTTTGTTGGTTGGTTAATGCCGTCGTCTATTTTCCTTGATCCCGATACTCATAGGAATGGTCCCGAGTCATGGTCGTACGTCGGGTTAGGACCTTTTTGCTGCTCGTGGGGTTGGGGGGTCTGCTGCTCGGGGTGGGGCCCTGGGGGCTCCCAGTATATATGTATGTATGTAGTATGTAGTATATTCGTTTTAGTTTTGAAGTTTATTCATATTTGCAGATCTAGAAATGGCTATATCCATGTATCTGCTAGACCGTTCGTGGATGTACAACCGCATTCGAGATGACAGGTTCGGTGTACGAGATGAATGCATCGCCGGAGTAGAACAATTCCTCCAATTCGCGAAGGTGTTTCCTCAATCCATGGACGGCATAGACATTAAGTGCCCATGTGCAAAATGTCGGAACATGAAGTTTCAACCAGAATTAGATATGACGTATCACTTATACATAAAGGGTTTCCTTCCAGATTACTACCAATGGACCGCACACGGAGAGCTTGTACCTTTAGCATTCCAAGCGAAGCCTTATGTAGAGCCTTATGTGGAGCCTTATGTTGAGCCTTATGTGGAGCCTTATATGAATGTCCACAACCGAACTGGTGTCGACAATAAGTACGTAAACATGGTCTTCGACGCTGCGGGGCCTAGTTTCGATCCATACAATCGTGACGCAGCTGAGGAGGCTCCGAATGCCGATGCCGCAAAGTTTATGGAGTTGCTGGAGAATGCAATGACTCCTTTGTATCCTGGTTGTGAGGACCATTCACCGTTAGAGGTGATCACTCGGCTCTTGAGCATAAAGTCTGACTTTAATATGTCGTAAAAATGCTACAATAGAGTGCTCGAGTTGATTACCGATATCTTGTCGGAGGGTGCCAAGTTACCGAAAGACTTCTACCGCTCTAAGAGGATGGTGAGATCCCTCTAGATGGGATACGACAAGATCGATTGCTGTCAGAATGGATGCATGCTTTACTACAAAGATCACAAGGATACAGACGTGTGCGAATTCTGTGGTGCTGATCGCTACAAGCCAACTGCTGCAGGCAAGTCTAGAAGACCGACTGCTTCATTGTACTACTTGCCGTTGACGCTGCAGTTGCAGAGGTTGTTCATGGTGAAAGATACTGCCAAAAATATGAGTTGGCACGAGCGATAACAGACCGAAGGAATGTTGGATCACCCATCTGATGGAGAAGCGTAGAAGCACTTCGATCGAGCATATCCTAATTTCACTTCTGATGCGCGTAATGTAAGATTGGGGCTCTTCTCTGATGGTTTCAGGTTCAAGTCAACAAATGCTCGAATAAGAGACGACTTCTTAGATTTGGATTCTACGAAGAATAGTTGTTTTTGCATAAAATCTTCAAACTACAAAGACGTCGACCCAGGCAATGACTTCTTCGGCGTCTTACGGGAGATTATGGAACTGACATACAATTATGCTACAGAACCTTGTAAGATCGTCTTGATTCAGATGTGACTGGTTTGATCCGATCCAAGGTCGAGGTTGGAGAGTTGACAAACATGGTCTTGTTGACATAAATTATCATCGTCGATATCAAGCTTATGAGCCGTTTGTTCTAGCAAGCCAGGCTCAGCTAGTTTACTTTACCAACTATCTAAAACAAGGAGCCGGGAGATCAGATTGGTGGGCAGTCTGTAAGATTAAAGCTCGGAATACCTTCGATGTCGATGAGATAGCTTATCAGGAAGACGAACTACCTCTTATTACAAATATTGTCGATGTGGACTCAACGGAAGTTCCTCATGACATGTTTCATCAATTGGAAGAGGTAGAAGTATTAGAAGAGGAAGAGGAAGTTGATAGAAGTGACGATGAAGAGGAAGAGGAAGAGGAAGAGGACTCGAAACAAGATGAATATTCAGAAGAGGGTTGAATATGTTTAATTTTCAGATGTAATATCGTTTACTTATTTTTTAGATGTAGTATGGTTTACTTTTGTTTTTTCAGATGTAGTATGGTTTACTTCTGTATTTTTTCAGATATGGCTCGACGTGGATCCTTTGGTTTTGGTGCTGGTAGGAGTCGACGAGGCCGACAGTCTCCATCTACCACTCCTCCTACCGACTCGTCATCCTCCCGCACTCCAGTATACACTAGCGGTCTAGTTGCCGGCAGTGTCTCCATACCTGGTTCTAGCAGTTCCAGGCTAGGCCTTCTTCTTCTACGCAGCCAGTACCGTCGAGTATTCCAGAGGCCGACCCCACTACTGAGGAGAAGGCCGAGCCACGTCGAGGGCGAGGGCGATGGTGAGGCCCACGCCGAGTCCGAGGGCGAGGCCGAGGGGCAGGCTGCGGGCAGGGGTAGGGGCAGGGGGTAGGGGCAGGCTGCAGCTCCCATTTGAGACAGATCCTCCGTGTCGCCCGGAGGGGGATCTGAGGTTGGAGATTTGGGCTTGTACTCGGACCAGACGGTAAGTAAAAATATTGTTGTATTTAATTTTTTTAAATTTATTATAATTTTATTTAATAAATTTTAATTTTCATTTTACAGGTATTATCCCTCCTCCGTACACCGGTCGCTGGGGACATTCCTGCGACAGAACTACGGGGGGCCCTGGATCAACTGGAGGGATGTCCCGGCCGACAAGAAGGCCTTCTGGTTTGAGCACTTCTCGGTACATAAAAGTTTATTTCCTTTTAACATTTAGTATGTTATGTTATAACTTACGTACTTCCATGATTTTTTCAGCAGACTTACTTCTTCCCTCCCCACCGCGCCTTGTTGTCGAGTCTATTTTTTCCAGCGTCGCCAGCAAGCTCATTAGGGACGCGATCCTCGACCAAAAGGATTGCGAGCGTCGGGGAGAGCCTATTCAGGGCTGGATCTCTACCGCCGACTAGGCGGCAATGAAGAGGAGATTCGAGAAAGAAACCTACAAGGAGAAGTCCGCGAAGTCTAAAAGAGCACGACAGGCGGGGTCACAGTGGTATGGTGGATCACGGTCCATCATGGATTTCTTCACTCATATGGTACATATCTCACCGTATACCCATAATCAATACTTTATAGTAATATATTTCTTTCAACTTAATTGACAAATTATATAATAATTTCGTAACAGGTTGAATCGGGAGAAGACCCGAACATGGTGACCTTGTTCCTCGCCATGCACACGAAGGGGGAGCGGTTCGTAGACGACAAGGCCTGGGACACCTACGTAAGTTTTACTTAATGCTAGTTCATTAATATTAATTTTTAGTTACGTAGAAAATTCATATAGATGTTATTTCTAGGCCGAGTTTTTGAAGTTTTACTTAATGCTAGTTCATTAATATTAATTTTTAGCGACCACGTGAGAATTCATATAGATGTTATTTCTAGGCCGAGTTTTTGAGGCTTAGGGAGGCCGGGCCGACACGGTCAGAGAGAGCTGGTGCTAGCACTTCCCAGCAGCCCCCGGCCGTCGCAGCTCAGTCAGATGACGAGCTGTGGATAAGGGCCGTTGGTGGCATGCATAGGGGTACGTACTATGGTATAGGCTCCTATGGTGCCTTCAATGCGTCACAGGCCTCTACGACCGCCACTAGTGTGTCCGGTCCCGTATAGACTGAGGAGTCGCTCCGCCACCAGCAGAGTGTCGATGCGCAGATCGCAGCTCTGCGTGACGAGATGCCGCAGAGGATGGTGGCGTCGTATACAGATAATTCTGCGCTCATCTCACGCTTTGAGAGGCTGGAGGAGACTACTGAGGCGCTGCGACAGATGACCCGTGCTACGCAGGAGGCTACGCATCGGTTGGTCGAGCAGATACAGCAGTTCCAGGAGATGGCTATGGAACGACCGTCTACAGGTACACCGGGAGCATCGTCTACATCCGACGGTGCACGGGAGGACATGCCTTTCTACCTGTTGTCACCAGAGGAGTATCAGACGATCCTGGCATTACGACGATAGTCATCTGGTGGCGCTCCTCCTCCAGCTCCGGCTCCAGCACCGGGTCCAGCTCCAGCTCCAGGCGATCATTAGTTTCATTTTTGCATTTTTGGACTATACTATATTTTTTACTTTGTACGTATTTGGGGATATTCACTTTATTCGTTGAGGATATTGACTTTGTACGTATTTGAGGATATTGTCTTTGTTCGTTGAGGATATTATTTTTTTTTATATTTTTTGTATATTCTGGAATGTATTGTGCGTGCCGGTGTTGAGTGTTCCACCGAGGGGATCGACGAACCCAGGGATTGGATTCTGTATTTTGTATTTTGGATTCTGTATTTTGGCTCAAGCTCCAGCTCCATTTGCATTCTGGATTCTATTTTTTATATTTTTTTAACTTAGCGACGATTTTAGCGACGTTAATAAGTGTCGCTAAATTTTAGCGACGTTAATTAATGTCGCTAAAAGCGTCGCTAAATTGCTGACATGGCAACACGTGGCACCAAATCTGGTGTCTGCACGTTGTCGCCGAAATGTCGCGAAAGTGTCGCTAAACGACGACCACACAATGACGTCGCCAATTGCGTCGCTAATTAGCATCCACGTGAGAACGTCACAAATAACGTCGCTAATTAGGGACGTTATCAACGTCGCTAACTGACGTCGCCATAGCGACATTTTGCGACGTTTTCTCGATTAGCGACACATTTTTTTTCGTCGTTTCCAAAACGTCGCTAATTTAGGTTAGCGACGTTTAGGCCGAGATTAGCGACGTTTTAGAACGTCGCTAATCTGACAAATTTTTGTAGTGTTTGTTACGGAGGAACAGCATCCCCATTGGGTAGCTAATGTCATCCCAATTATAAAGAAAGAGAAAAGTTCAAGTCTGCATCGACTTTAAAGACCTCAACACAGCTTGTTCCAAAGACGAGTTTACTGTCCTAATCACTGATGTCATGATCAACAATACCTGCGGATTCGAACGAATTTCTTTTATGGACGAATTCTCTGGTTATAATCATATCAAGATGAATCCTAAAAAAGAGAAGCATACGTCCTTTTACACTCCACTTGGGATATACTACTATACAGTCATGTTGTTCGGTCTTAAGAATGCTGGTGCTACCTATCAGCGGACTGTGAGTACGATCTTCCGCGAACATTTACGAAAAATAGTCGAATGTTATGTCAATGATATTGTCGTTAGGAGTCGTTCAAAGGAAGATCACATTTAAGATTTGAAAACTATTTTTGACCTAATGTGTCAACATCAGCTCAAGATGAATCCTACTAAGTCATTCATGGGTGTCTCTAGTGGCAAATTAATCGAATTCATTATTACTTGTAACGCCCCAGTCCCAAAATACTTAAGACTAAGTACGTAGACATGCCAGCAGCATACATACGAAATATACTCCAATATATAAAAACCTCGTATATATACATAAGCTATGAAATACAGTAAACCAAGATAACTAAATCTCATCCACAATAAGAGAATAAATATATGATAAGAATCAACACTGGATTTATTATTTATACCAAAGTTGGGCGGAGGCAGATCCACTACCAACCATTTAAATAAGGAAAAAAATACAATGAAATGATGGATAAAAATAGTAACGAATGAACAAAGAGCAATCCTCCTCGATATAGAAATGGATGACCACGATCTTGGCTAAAGCACCTGTGAAGCATCATGAAAAGCATACACCTGGGGAGATCACCAGGTCCTCAGAGGGACGTAACAAGATACAGGAAGAACATGCCATAATAAACTGAATATATATAATATGTCACAAGTCACAAGTAAAGTAAAATAGTCCCAATCGTAATAAGATCCAATATCTCATCATCGAAACAGTAGACTACCCCTACAACCAAACAAGGATAAGGGGTAGCACACTATTTTGCAATGCGATATTGTCCCATGCTACTAATAGAATGGGGTGACATGACATTGACTAGGGTTACCTAACCATTCTAATATATTTATGCAGTTAAGAACAAACATTTAGTCGCATGAGCCCTGGCTGTAAATAGGATATGGTATAGTCCCTACTGGGGCACCAGTAACCTAAGCGTATAACGTTCAAAAACGTCAGTGGCCAACTTGAGTGGGTAAGCATACACGTATCTCCAGCGGAGCTTCCGGGTTGCAAGGAAATGTGTAATAGAAGCCCATACGATAAGAAAATATTCTGTCCACTCAATGCACCTATCTAAGTCGCATTTGCGATCATGTACCTCTACTAACTGCTAAGTCTCTCCTAACATGCCTCTATTAGCAGTTAGACCTAACGCATGCGCACGTGTGATCAGCCAACACGCAAGTACCTCTACATGCTAGTCATCTCACACATATCTCGTGGTACAACTGTGTCAAGGTTTATGCAATACACTACAGAGGGTAGTCCCTTAACGCTAGGTCCATATGCATAATTTAAAGACAAGAAGAAAGTAAGACTAGTACTGACATTATGTAACACAAAAAGCAAGCAAGTAAATCAACTAAAAGAACTAGAAAGAAACAGACAGGAACATGCAATAATT
>JANAVB010031618.1:1757246-1767246 GCA_029216955.1 Iris pallida
TGTTTTTCCGCAGTAAGTAAAAGCGAAAAATAATAAAGAGTTCAAGGGAGAGGGAATCAACGCGAATACGGGGTTCCAAGGGCGATTGAATAATTCAAACAGAGTTGTCAAGGCAATTGTAGATGAGTTCATAGAGAAACCTATATCTCAATCCACGTGGGATACTCATATGAAGAGCGAACCGAGTGCACTAAGGTTGATCAGACCATAATACACTGATTCTTGTAAGATAATATGTTAGTGGGCGTCCCCAGTAAGCATATGTCCTGCACAAGCTAGATAAAGAATAAGCTTGTAAAAACTAGGCTATAATAACGGCGTTAGTCAAGATAGTCAAAAATATAACTATGCGTAATTTATGATTGATAGAAAACATAATTAGTTCAAGTTTATCAAACTCTAAGACTCTTCCATTGATCGTGCTTCCATAGTTGTCCTATTATTTTCTATTCTAAGGCCTTGGTTGAAAATCCTCTTTAATGGGTTACAAGGACCAGTAGAGTGATAGGTTATGAGGCATACTACCAAACTTATAAGAGTTCAACTAGCAGGGTGATTGAGTAATATAACCATTATAACTAGTATGAGTCATTTTCCTAACCTCTCTATCAAGCACGAAGGAAAAGATAAGGTTATGGTGGAAAGAGTTCAAGCATGATGCAATTCAAGGAGTCAAGCGAGAGTTCGAAAACGGAATCGAAGAAGGAGATCAAGTATGTGGATGAGATCCCTATATTCTAATCCTATTTGCAGGCTCACATCGGTACAATAACGTAACCGAAGTAATAAAATTGACCTGCATGGGCCACCACAAAAATATGTAACGCTCCAGTCCTATAATACTTAGGACTAAGTACGTAGACATGTCAGCTGCATACATACGAAGTACACTCCAATATATGAAAACCTCGTATGTATACATAAGCTCTGAAATACAGTAAACCAAGATAACTAAATCTCATCCACAATAAGAGTATAAATATATGATAAAAATCAACACTGGATTTATCATTTATACCAAAGTTGGGCGGAGATAGATCCACTACCAACCATTTAAATGAGGGGAAAAATATAATGAAATGATGGATAAAAATAGTAACAGACGAACCAAGAGCAATCCTCCTCGATATAGAAAGGGATGACCACGATCTTGGCTAGAGCACCTGCGAAGCATCATGAAAAGTACACACCTGGGGAGATCACCAAGTCCTCAGAGGGACGTAACAAGATATAGGAAGAACATGCCATAATAAACTGAATATATATAATATGTCACAAATCACAAGTAAAGTAAAATAGTCCCAATCGTAATAAGATTCAATATCTCATCATCGAAACAGTAGACTACCCCTACAACCAAACAAGGACAAGGGGTAGCACACTATTCTGTAATACGATATTGTCTCATGCTACTAATGGAACGGGGTGACATGACATTGACCAGGGTTACCTAACCATTCTAACGTGTTTATGCAGTTAAGAACAAACCTTTAGTCGCATGAGCCCTGGCTGTAAATAGGATCTGGTATAGTCCCCACTTGAGCACCAGTGACCTAAGCGCATAACGTTCAAAAACATTAGTGGCCAATCTGAGTGGGTAAGCATACCCGTATCTCCAACGCAGATTTCGGGTTACAAGAAAATGTGTAATAGAAGCCCATACGACAAGAAAATATTCTTCCCACCCGATGCACCTATCTAAGTCGCATCCACGATCATGTACCTCTAATAACTGCTAAGTCTCCTTACATGCCTCTATTAGCAGTTAGACCTAACACATGCGTACGAGTGATCAGCCAACACGCAAGTACCTCTACATGCTACTCATCTCACACATATCTCATGGTACAACTGTGTCAAGGTTTATGCAATACACTACAGATGGTAGTCCATTAACGCTAGGTCCATATGCATAATTTAAAGACAAGAAGAAAGTAAGACCACTTCTGGCATCATGTATCACCAAAAGTAAGCAAGTAAGTCAACTGAAAGAACTAGAAATAAACAGGCAGAAATATGCAATAACTAAATAAAAGGCAACTAAATATAAGCAGTAAATATGGCAAGGTATCTTGCCTGATATTGTGTGCAAAAGAGCAGGATCCAATAGCTCAAACCAGCAATCGACGAAGCAAGAAACTCAAAATCTATGAACGGCTTAAGATGCTGAAACAAACATAAAAAATATTTTTGGTGTAAAAGATATGTCTAGAAAACGTCTGTCCAAAAGTCCAATTCTAGAACAGGGGCAATATCGTAATTTCGGGCTAAAATGATGTCCGTTGTTTGATCCGTTTTATACCGAAATGTGTGTCGTTATCTATGGTCTCTAAAGTCATCAAACTACATCTCTACGGATCCGATTTGAGGAGACGAACGCAATCGTATGTTCAAAGTTGGATTCCGACGGACCGTGCACAATTTAACCCATTATATCATATCGAGGGCCCGCCAAAATAGCGTTCGGTCGACCTTCTCAGAATCTGACCAAACTTGGCATACAGGATCAGAAAAATGATATGATCCTATTGGCGCAAGTTTTGTTTCAATTTGACGAACGTGCACAAAGTAATTGACAAATTTGCAAAGGGACCGATACGGTAATTTTTGACGCATCAAATTCGTGGCGCACGCACAATAAATTTGAATTCCGTCAAATCCCACACGTACAAGAAGTCGTTACGCACCTTTCGATGCTTTCGGTTCGTGACCACGTCGCCCGGTTTGTCGGGGCGCACGTCGTATCGGAGAACTTTCCTAAAATTTTAATTTTTAAAAACTGTTTTTGATCAAACTTTGGTATCAAATTTATTTACATCTAGTAAACAAAAAATTAATCTACCAGAAAGGTTTTGTAGGCCTATATGTGGTCTAAAACTCCCTTGAATAAGTTTTGACAAAAACCTACGAGATTTCTCAGGATTTGCCCCTAAACAGCGTACCTGGACCATCTATATGTCCTGTTTCGGAACAGTTTTCTTCAATTTCGTGTCAAATTTTTGGGTTGATGGTTCTCTATATCGAAACATAAAAACTAGGGTTCCTAGTTGGTCATGTAGGCTTCCGAAAGAATTTACGGAACTAAATTTTGTTAACTATACGCGAGAAACGAGTAAGAAGAAGATGGTACCTTGGATGATGTCTGCAGACGAACTACAGTTGCTACAATGGCTGTTGTTGCAGTTCTAGCGGCTTCTTGCCGGCCTCGTAGCGGCGGTGGCCACCCGGTACGCGTGCAGGGTTTGGGTCGCCAGGGGTCGAGCTAGGGTTTCGATTTTTTTTACTTCACAGCATGTATAAATACATGCGGCTAAAGGGTCGGGGAAGGCTCGTTCCTGGGGGAGGGAGGAACAGTACCCGCGGGTACAGTTCACTCCATGGGCTTTTTTTTGAATACTCTCTTTTCTTTTCTAAGTAAATAATAAATAATATTAACAACTAATAATTCCTAATAACATTTCAAAATTTTCTAAAAACTATGAAATAAAATTTTAAAATACTATAATATATATATATTTTATATATATATATATATATATATATATATATATATATATATATATATATATATATATTTGTAAAAGTTATCCTTTGATAAAAAATATATTTGATCAAGTAATATTTAATATTAATCTCTACAAAATCTTGTTATAAATTCTAAATCTCCTATAAAAATAAATTTAATTAATCAAAAATTATTTATTTATTTATTTTCTAAAATAAAATCCCCATTTCATAACACATCTAGAAAATATTTGCTATGATTAGTAACTAGTACTAATAAAAATCACTTTTAACCGTATTATTAATTAGTATAGATAATTATCAAAATTATACCTAAAAATATAACTAAAAAACTGTAGGAAAATTTTAGGGGGTTTACATTACCTAATACATATTGACCCTGATTAAGTCAAATCCATTCAAGAGATGGGTCCTGCATGCAAACTAAAGGGGCTACGAGGATTCCAAGGACGACTTGCCTATATCAGGAGATTCATCTCAAATCTCTCTAGACACTGCAGACTGTTCAATCAATTAATGAAGAAAGGTATAACTTTCATTTGGACTGATGAATGTTAGTAAGCACTTGAGAACATTAAGCAATACTTGATGAACCCTCCAGTCCTAGTTCCTCTAATCACAAGAAACCCTTCTTGATGTATGTTCGAGCAATGGGTCATTCCCTCGGTGCCCTCCTAGCCCAAAAAAATAACAAAAGCCATGAGCAAGCAATCTACTACCTCAGCCACACATTGGTTGATGCTGAATACCGATACAGGACAGTAGAAAAAGAATGTCTAGCCTTGATGTTTGCCGTCCAGAAGATGCGTCACTATATTACGGGTCAAACCATCCATGTTATCGCTAGAGTCAATCCTCTACGAGTTTTGATGAACAAGCCTAGTACACTTAATTCCAGAGTGGCTACATGGGCGATACTATTAGTGCAGTATGACATGCTCTATGTCCCATAAAAGTCTATCAAGGGTCAAGCCCTAGCTGACTTTTTAGCTGCTCATCCAATTCCAGAAACTTTAAAACTTTATGACGAGATTCTCGACGAAACTCTAGAGTCTAACACAACTTCAGAAGGAGTACCCATTTGGCGCCTATTCTTTGATGGTAAATCCAGAATTGGACCTAACGGTATCATCATCGCTGGAGTTGGAGTGGTCCTCGTATCTCCAGAAGGGCTAGTCATTCAGAAATCCTATTCTCTAGACGAGTTATGTTCCAACAATATTGTTGAATAGAATGCTTTACTTATCAGTCTCCAATTGGCTAAATAGCTGGATATCGATTATCTTGAAGTATACGGAGACTCAAAATTGATCATCAACCAGGTTAGAGGTACATATGAGATCCGTTACCAAGATTTTATCCCCTACCAAAAGGCAGCAGTTAAACTTGCTATATGATTCAAAGGTTTTCTTTTTGAACATGTACACCGAGCATGTAACAGGGAAGTCGATGCACTCGCTAATCTAGCAACAGTACTAGTTGTTCCATTGAAAGGGTAACAATTAATCGTCATCGCTAATCGAGAATTATTCTGTGTCGAAAATAATTTGAACATTAAATTTAGTAATATGGTCAAAATTTGCTTTACTAGTAAAGATTGGAGGACTCCCTTCATCGACTTCACAGTACATGGTATCTTGCTATAAGACCCCTAAAGAAGCAACGATAATTCGTCGTTGATCACTCTGGTACTATTACAATCACTCTGGTACTATTACAATCACTCTTTCAAGACACTCTATCGTCGATCTTTTGACAACATGCTCCTGCGTTGTCTCGTGGGTGAAAAATGAATACTATATGAAGCTCAGGATGGTGTCTGCAGTACACATCAGCCTGGTCCTAAACTACAAAATCGTATTAGATGCATGGGATATTATTGGTCCACTATGGTGACGGATGCAATTGAGTATGTAAAAAAATGAAAAGTGTGTCAAATCTATGCATATTTCATCCACCAACCGTCAAAATTCTTACATCCAACTGCAGCATCTTCGCCTTTTGAAGCTTGGGACATGGATGTCATTGGTCCTATTAACCTACCATCATCCCCAGGACATCAGTTCATCTTGGCTATAATCGATTACTTCTTAAAATGGGCAAAAGTTATTCCCCCGCTGAAGTTAAGACAAGCAATGTCATCAACTTCATCAAGCACTACGTGATTTATCGATTCGACATTCCTCGAAGAATCATTCACGACAACGGACCTCAGTTCGTAAGTCAAGTATTTACTCGATTCTGTAATGATGTTCGAATCAACAATATTGCTTCTACAGCTTATAATCCTGTAGTTAACGGTTTAGTAGAATCATTCAATAAAGCAATCATCAAGTTTCTCAAAAAGTTCATTTCTGCTAATAAACGTAGTTGGAGTGAAAAGCTTAGGAATGCCTATGGGCATACCGCACTACTGTACGTACCCCAACTGGTTATACAACCTTCTCTCTAGTGTACGGATATGAAGTTATCTTATCGTTAGAAATTCAAATTCCATCCCTGAGAATAGCTATTGCCAATGAACTAATGGTAGAAAATAATGATCGCCTTCGACTTCAGGAGCTCGAAGCATTCGATGAGAAACGGTTACTAGCTCAGCATCACATTGAGCTATATCAAGCCCGTATCTCGAAAGTCTTCAATCGTAAAGTCAAAGTCCGAGTCTTTCAAAAGGGTGAACTAGTTCTTACTTTCAGACGTCCTATGACTTTGTCGCACATGAGCAAAGGCAAGTTCGAGCCAAATGGAAAGGTCCCTATGTCGTAAGCAAAGTTTTCTCTAACGAAGCTTATCTGTTGACCGGGATGGATGGTCGACTAGCTATGATGCCTATCAATGGCAAATTTCTAAAGAAATACCATATTTGAATGCATGTATTGTATGTTCTAGCAAAATATTTTACATACACAATCTTCGAATTATTATCTTTTATTCATTTCTTCGTAAATAAGTCCATAGATAATAAGTCCTCAAAAGATCCCCCAGTAGAGTCTAACTCGGATCTTTTGGTACATTACCAAAAGATTAATCCATAACATACATCACAACATCATCTTTTGAAACCCAGTCATTTTAAAAGGTATCTTATTCTTGAACCCCAGTTGATTAAGGATAATCAACAAATATAAAAAATTCATATCTGCATTACCTCTGAATTATATTGTCTGTATCAACGACTTGTTACGTCCATATTACCTCAGATAACGTCGTCCAAGAAATAATGTCACATCAATTTATATAATATTACGTCCACATTACCTCTAACAGATATAATAAGTGATGTTATTCTCAAAAAATATGTCACGTCCTGTATCACTGAATGTAATTCTATACTTCTATCTATTGCTTGTGTCTCAAACAGATACATAAGTAATAGAGTCACAAAACCAATAACTTTTCATTTCATTTTAAATCTTAAGAACATGAACTATTACATTTTTCAAATGTGATAAAGACAGTTCAAAAAGATTATTATATTCATTTTTCCTCTTAAAAGATTCATTATGGAGGCGGAGTACTGAGGTCAAAAATTATATTCCTTAAAGCTTCACTACGTTCCACTCTGGTAGCAAAAACTCTTTCTCTGGCTAGGTTCCTCCTAAATTCTGGTGTTAATGGTTGCATCGACAAGATATGACTTTCCATCTCTGCATTTCGGGCTCGGATAAGATTGTCTTTTGTCTGTTCAATTTGTCCAGATGGATCGATACAAATTGACGTAGTTCTACAACTTCCTCCTGACGTCTTCTAGCCGCTATGTCTGATGCATGGACTCGGGCCAATTTAGCTTTCAGTTTTAGATACGAGCCTGATCTTCATATACTTATTTCTCCTTAACTTCTTCTTTAGCTTTATAAAGTTTAATAGAAAAGATGGCCATAGCTATAACAGACTCTATTTCTCCAGATTATATAGCAAATGTTGCCATAGTATTGTCAAGCACGGTTTGTCTCATGCTCTCGAGCTATGACTCCATAATCAGTATCTACTCGTTTGTTCAAATTCCCTCTGATCAAATCTTGGTAAGACTGAATAGGCTTTCTTAGTTCCGACAGGATATGCTCTAAGGCATTTGCCCTCTCTATGTCGCCAAAATTATGTGTGGAGTCACTTGGATAAAGAGAAGCTCTTCTTACAAAATCATAAGAATAGTTCTTCTCTATGGCCAATTGTACCAAGGATCACAAAAAGCTGAAGAAGGTATCCGTATAAGTAAGGTTAATGTTGCCCATCACCGCTAGCATCCTAGGCATTGTTGCTGCATCCAAAATGTCTCCTTCTATAAAGGCTGGATGAACACTGGCAACCGGGGTAGCATCAGCACTCAAAAATTTTAGTATAAGCGCTCCCGATAAACTTTCCTCCATGGTATGTGGCACAAGATTCCTAGCATCCGAGGGAGCTAGAGCCGAACTAATGCTGAATACAGTAGAAGCTAGTGAGACTTCAGCAAGTGTCCCTACATGACTTTTTGCAATTCAAATCAAAATTATTATATTACATATTATTAGATTAAAAAAATACAATGGTAAAAAAAATCAAAAGTTTACCCGGGCCTATTGGAATATAATAGGTTCGTCGAGATTCTGACTGCCTTTATCTCCATCAGGACTCTGGTCGCCCTCATTTCCAACTGGCTTTTCAAAGATGTTTTCAAAAGAGATGTAAACTGACTCTGTACTGCATAAAATGAACATAGATAAAAGTAGCAAGAACACATCTCAAGAAATGCTTTCTCACTAAATGAATTAGTGATCGTTTCAAACAAATATAGCCCCTTGTTCATAATTACTAGTATGCTGATATACTGACCCACCATCAGTCTACATGCAGGGACAAGACACATCGAGAAAGATAGTCTAAAGCGATAGCTCGAGCCTCATCCTATCGAGCCAGAAATCAGAAGAGATGCCAAGAGAAGGACATATGTTGCCAAGAGTTGGTTTTGTATATAAAAGGATGTAATATATGGGAAGATGATCATTGTAATCTGTAATGTTCCTGAGAGAATGTAACCATTGTATTAGAGAGAATTGGGAGCTTGTAATTTGTTCAAAGAAATCAATAAAGAGAATTTGTTTCACGTTACCATTGTGTTTAATATTTGTAATATGTTCCGTTGCATATTGTCTATCTCGTCAAAATTGTCATTGTATAGGTCTTGGCCTTGTGCAAACGCAACGTAGGCTTGCACGGCATCACGCCCAAGCGAGGACGAACGGTCTCACAAAGTCCGAAGTGAGGACGAAAGAACTCTGTAGGATGGGGGTGTGACAGGTACAGTCTATAAGAGAGCATCAGCCGGAGCCTCCTCCTCGTTTTATCCCAAATTTACAGAAATCAAAAGTCCTTTCTGTATTTTTTTACGCCCACAAAGCTATCCATCATAGAATAACCTTCGAAGAAGGTATTGGCTGAGGTATAAAAATTTGTGTATGTATTTAATATATGCGGGCCAGCCTCGAAGGTAGTCAAGGGCATGGTAAACACAGAATGGGAGCCTCTTGCACTATAATACCTCTACCTTCGAGCCCCATTAATTAAAAACCCGAAGGCTTAAAGGCAAGTAATCGCATTCCCAATATGCATTTGGTCATAGCCAAACTGATGAGCGAACTGGCTAGGTAGATATGGTTCCAGATAGCATATGTTCTCGAACCGGTATACCAAATACGAAGGTCTGATCATGACCAACCAAGAAAAGGCTACTGGATGTGGATGAAAACTAATTGGCTCTAGATCCCGAAAAGAAGTCGAGCAAGATTCGTACTCAGGTGGTGGAGAAATAGAGAAGAACTTCCAGTTAGAGCCTCGATTTAATACCTTTCTACAATCAAAGAGTGAGTTTGCTTTCCACTTAGATTCAACTTATCTACAGATGAAGTTCCCTGATAAAGCTCCACCAGTACCAAGAGCAGGATCCATCAAAGAAGGATGGTATAGCACTAACCAGCCAAACAGATATGTGAACGACATCTCAATATGGGGGAAATTGCTTTGAGAATCAGGTTTGTCCATCAAAAGGGTCATGAACTTGCGAAGACCCGCATTTAGTTGGCTAGTCATGGCAGAAAGAGTATACATTCCATACCCAAACACCAGACGCACTGTGAAAAATAATACACCGTGGTGGATGCGATCAACTGTACTGGCTCTGGAGACCATGAACCGTCTCAGCCAGATAGAGAGGAAGCCTGCCAAATTAGCCTCCATAGACATGGTTATACCATCCTGCCTTATGTAACTCTCGACAGAGGTACCAGTTGTGTAACCATGTCATTCTTCTTCTAGTGTGTTGTCCACACATCCGGATTCTCACATAAATCTTCTAATTGTATAATTATTGAGCGGCTCAAACAAACGTAGATCACAATCCAAGTGTTCTAGCACCTTATTCTCTGTATCATGACCCAAAAAAAGATATACCAACCACTTGGATATATAGCATATTCTGGGTGTCTAACTCTTGAAGAGA
>JANAVB010031618.1:1772246-1777896 GCA_029216955.1 Iris pallida
GAGAAATCTAAATCTTAGATTCATCTAAAAAAATTGTAAATTTCTATTTAGAAAAAAAAAGAATGGAAAGAATAAAAAAATATGGACAAAAAATAAATCCACTTGGTTTCAGACTTGGTACAACCTTTTCTTTGGAAGATCTATCTCGTGTCTGGTACTGCATGGTTCCACTCTACAAGAACTCCGAATCATTCTCTTTAAGTTCATCTTTATGATAAAGGATCCCTTTGCCCCGAAAGGGCCCGGCCCAATAAGGAAATCCTAATTCAATCGACCGAAAAGTTGACCAAGTTGACAAAAGTCAACTTTGGGTCAAACTTGATCCAAATCGACTCATACGAACTTAGAATGACTTGAAAACTTATTTTTGACCTAAAAATTAGTAAACTGACTAGTTGATTATAGTTGACTAGGTTTGACCAAAGTTGACCAGTGTTGACCAGGTTTGACCAGAGTTGACCAAGGGTTGGCCTTGACTAGAAGGACCTAGAATCATGTAGAATTATATTGTAGGAATTTTTATGATATTTAGACCTTGTTGTGACTTGTGGTTGTTTTAAATAGGATTATATCACTCCAGTTCAGTTACACTTCCTCATCAGCAGTTTGGATTGCCAGGCGAGTACATTCTCTGACCGTTTCATCTTGTTTGGACATATTACTTGTTATAGACTAGTTTACTTATTGATGTCACGATGTTATCACGGATTAGTACTATATGGGTCTCTTCATACGATGTTATCCCCTCGGATACATCGGGTATATTGTGCTCATGTACTTTATCATGCGCATCGTCTACTCTTTGTATTCATATTATTCATGTATACTCATGTGACATCATGTACACTCATGATCATGTGAGCCTCATGTGTAACCCAGTGTTCATGTGGACTAACTATCCATGTGACTACTACTTTTATGTGCAATAACATAACCTGGAAGATCCTTGTGTACTGATTGAGGCATGAGGAGTATTTATTTGGTTATATGATACACCATTTTTATGTACAACTCTAAACTAGATTAAGTCATGTATAATAAGCCAGCTTACATAACCAGATTATGCTCTACACCACGTAGTTTGTTCAGTTTCTTATCTATATTATGTATATCTATTTCTACTATATCTGTTCTTCTTTTTACAGTCTCTCTACTATTCTTTACAGCAGTTCATGTATATTCTATAGCTTATTCATATTTTTTTCATGTTAGATATGTGTGAGAGATATGTATTCGTTTCTGTCCTGACTGGATCCGTTGAAAATATTACAGATGACGAGGATTGCTGCGACTTACTATAGAGCAGGCGTAGTTTACACAGGTGACCTGGACCCTCAGGAGGATCCAGTAGTAGCTGAGGACTTGTCATTAGCTTAGTCTAGAATTTCTTATTATCTAGCTTTATGAGACATTTGTGATTGTATTCAGATATTGTTATGGTGTGGTTTACCGAGACTTATTATTCATTGTGACTCTCTGTTGAGATTATCGTATCTTCTATTCCATCTAGATATGGTGATTAAGTTATACTCTATATATATTTTCTCCTTTCGGAGAATATTCACATTATGTTATGTTGTGACCTAGGACAACGTTCTACCACTGACATTGCGGTGTAGGTTAGACGTACCCACTTCTCGGCCCTTATACTGGGTGCGGGTCGTGACACATTTTTAGTGGTGGCCCATGCAGGTCTAGATTCACATTAGTGCGATGTGTGGTAGTACGCGACTTAGTTGTACTACTACGAGCCTGCTATAGAGTATAGGAAGTAAAGTGTTAGAATGAGAGGATACTCAATCACTGTTAGGATTCCTTGAGGATTCCTGGAACGACCCTTGAGAATCTTATTTTAATTTCAATTTGACATCTTTTCCTTGATTCGATTCACCCATTACTCATTTGATTCACCCGTTACTCCTTATTATTAAATTTGATTTTGAAGGATTCATTGTTGAATTTGAATCTTGATGATTAATTGTTAATTTTGAGTTGTTTATATATCTATATATATATATATATATATATATCTTTATTTTATTTTAGAATTAGGGTATAACCTGATAACATACTTGACAAGGACAGTGAGAAGGTAAATGTCTACTTGATTTATGGAGTTAGAATTTATCGCGGTCATACTGGCTAGCATGACAAGGATGTAGAACCTGATTTAGATATACTTATTCTAGTTATAAAATCTAGATTTTCTTGCAGCCATACTAGTTAGCGTGGTAAGATTCTAAATAACATGATTATGGGTGTATACCTTAGTTACAGACTATTGTTTATTGTAGCTATGCTTACTGGCGTGGAAAATTCTAGCAACTGATTTCAGGAAGATGTGTATTATAGTTATCAGATTATATCTTAAAATTGGTTCATTCTTTTGAACAGATGAGCAAGAACAGATTTTATCATAATTTCTTTCTTACCATTATTTCTGTATTACCATTTTTCCTTATCTTAGTTAACTCTGTCCCAATTACATCTCACCTATCTCGTATCTAATTTTGTCATCTATACTTTGAAAACTTTGAATCTTCATACCTTTTTAACGTTGGAAAGGTCGAGGAAGTGATGTAAATCATCTAGCTCGAAAAGGACGTAATTTGTTATCTCATGAAATCTAGGTAGGAATATAATATGATGGACCATGATATAGAATTTGAGATAGAGATGTGGTAAAGAGGGAAATGAAATCAAGAGATCAAATTATCAATTGGAAACGATCACACATAGAGAAATATTTTGGGTATGAATAATTCGTAGATGTTTAAAAAAAACTGACGAGGAAATTCGAAGTCAATTAGTTTTGAGGACTTGGATAAATTTTGGTTATTGATTTTGAGACGTTTCACTTTAAGGCTGTGATGTTAAATTTAGGGAGTTAGTAATAGAGATGAGATTAACTGTATTTGATGGCAATACGAAATTGAATAAGATATTGCAAGAAAATGGTTAAGAACAGAAAGATACAAGGATTCTTGAGTTATAGAAAATATAGAGTTTTTTGAGAAAATTTTAAATTTAAGAGAATAATAATTGAGGGTGTACGTTGAAGGAAATATGAAGGTTGATTTTAATGGAGAATAAGTTTTGTAAGGCTAGTGGTTTAAGATTGAATAAACGAGGTGAGTAATTTGAACAAGTTCAAAGATTTCAAAACTTGATTTGAGGTTTCGGATCTAACTTAGGGACAAGGTGGAAAAAATTGGATTTAAAGATGATTAAGTGGTTAGTATTGAGTACTAATAAATAATAGGGTATGCTTCATGAGTAATGTTTTGGAATTTAGGAATTGAGCCTATGATGATCATGACAAGGTCCAATCTTCGTAACAAAATGGTATAAATTCTTGGTGGTAGTCATATAAAGGTTGATTTTCATATTGGGCTTGTGAGAAAGATATGATTGGTAAATGATGATTAGATAAGCTTGATGGTATCAGAGCGAGATGATTAACTTGACTTCCCTATTAAACCTTGTCTTTTGTTTTCCTTATCAAAAGGAGAAAATTGAGTTATTCCATATCTTTGAATTATCCTCTAAAAGTTTTCAATATCATTGAATCCTAACTCCCTTGATCACGACCAATCGACTTTGGTCATCTTTTTATCATATAATATCCTGGATCGTACTCAATTGAATTAAATTTAATTATGACCTGGATTTCTATCCTTTGATGCGCTCGTGCTCAGACTTCGATGACCTTGTTCCCCATCTTGCCCAAATCTTGTTTTACACAGAGATTGATCAACTTAGATCGTGTCGAGACTAAATTTTTTTTATATATATCGTGACTGGATTCAATGCTATTGACATTCGTGCTTTAAATTTTCAATTTTGATCATCTTTAAAATAGTAACCCTATATAGTTATTTCTAGTTATTTTTTGATAATTATCAGTTTCATATAGATGATAGACAACCTTACAGCCGATTATTTATGTTTTTTTATCTTTTTCTAGTATGGCACCCATGACCAGAGTCTATCCCCAGTGTACAGCTGCAATTCCGGATGAGACCGAGATTGTATTCCCCCTTCCATTGCTCATGAGGTATTAGCAGCCGGAGAGTTTTTCTCCATCTTATATCCTTCAGGAGAGGCTGCAGTTCAGCCGGAGACTGAGGGCCTCCCTTTGCCTCCTGGAGTGGTACTCCATGCCATTCCTGATGGGCTCAGATTTACAGACTTCTTCAGGATGTGTGGGAGGTACAGAAACTTTAGGGAACTTATGAGAGAGCAGAGTCTCAGTATCCAACTGTTATAGGATTACATGCATTCGAGGGGAGAGCCTAGTCCCAAGAGGGCGAGGAGCAGTATATACCCAGAGCCTCAGGAGTACCCCGGCTTCCAGCCTAGACCAGCCTATCAGTTCGATTCCTGTCCAGCAGGGGCCAGTTGAGCTAGTGCCTACCTGTGTTCTGTAAGAAGCCTGGGCACGTATGGAAGGACTGTAGGAAGGGACTAGGATTGTGCCTATTTTGTGGGTCAGCTGCACACAAATATGAGACTGTCCTACTACACCTGCCCCTAGTCGAGGCCTACCTCCAGGAGGAGAGTTCCAGCTACCAGATCTAGTAGAGGTGAGTTCATGACCTATACCTTATCCTGTCTTGTGATTACTGTACCTTACCATATTGTTTGTAAGTTTTGATACTTATGACTACTTTTGATCAAGAATAACTATAATGGCTAGATAATGAGACCTCAGATATATTACCTGTCATAACCCTGTATGATATCTTTCCAACTGCATGATTTAGATAAGTTTTCTTAAGACTGTGATTGTTGGGGGTTTGACCTAGAAGGAGTACGACCACTTTAATTCGAGGATGAAATTATTTTAAGGGGTAGATTTGTAACCACCACTTTTCTAAAATAAGGATATTTTAGTAATTATGGATTTTTTTATTTTTGAATTAATTTATAATATTTAATTGGTGTTGTGTCAGTAGTCGGTTTAACCTTAGCTAACCATGATTAGAGACTAACCATGACATTAGAACCTAATTACCTATCACACTCATTTTCTAATTAGGAGTATTTTAGTCATTGTGCATTATTTGATTTTTATTGATTGTTGTGTAGCTTTGATTGATGTTTCGGGTGGTAACCTTAGTCAACCTTGATTGGAAGCCTAACAATGTAATTAGATTTATTATTGGCTTATTAGATTTAGTTTATAATACTATTTTTTCTAGAATTATTTAATGATTTTTAAGTCATTTTTATTAGCCTTTAAAGCTTTTGTAATTGGGCCTTTGTAGCAACTTAGGAGTGCTTGGCCCATGACTTAACCGTAACACTAATACCCCCAAGCATGGGGCCAAGCATGCAGCAGCACCCCCCCCCCCCATTGTGTAGAAATCACATAGCCTCCAAGTTCAAACCCTAGTTCTCCCTTTTCTTCAAAATCCTAACTTTCTCATCCGGCATCCGATTCACGCCAAACGAATTGCGTTGCGACCGTGGAGAGTAGAAACTTGCTGGAGCATTACTAGCAAGGATTTAGAGGCGTTTGCTTGGGAGAACTGGTCATCAAAGCGCTCGAGGATTCACTTTTATTGGATTCCAACTCTAAAAAGGTAAACCTTGTTCTACCATTGTTACTTTTGAAATTTCTGTATTTTAGCATCCATATAGGTAC
>JANAVB010031618.1:2013722-2106222 GCA_029216955.1 Iris pallida
AGTCATGATCAAAATTGTTCAAGGATGATCAAATCCCAAATCGTTTCGATAGCTTAAATTATTTATCCACAATTATTTAGGCATGAGTTTAGAATCAAAATCTAGATAAGTTAGGAATCCAGTCGAAATTATATTAAAAGATGACAATCTGAAAAATAGAGGGATAGGAAAGGAAGGGAGAATTACCGTTTATGAGAAGATTGTGAGTAGGAATAGCACAATCAATTTAAAAATTTAATAGTTATATGCCAATAGACGTAGTCTCTATGGTATTCGAAACTCGTAAACATAATCGAAGTCACTTTAACCGAGAATTTATGCCTCGCCAGTGTCTCTACTGCATTAACCCCTGGTTCCACACTCATCTATGTTGCAGTAACGAATACCCTATCAACTCTATCTATCTTGACATACAACTCAAGGATGAAATAAGACGACTAAGACATAATTTTAATAATGTTCGTCACCCACGCTTACTTGAAATTATTTCAACTTAGGGGTCATGCCACGCTAGTGCGTTGCTGTGCAGTGAACCGCAGTCTCAATAATTCAAGTAAGTGACGACAGTGCGCTGCTGTCTTGTTATCGTAAGTCATCAAATTACTCCAACTATCCCCAAGAATATCAAGGAGTTTTAAATATCATACAAGTTGATAAAGATAGAAAAGTGTAAGTATCTGTTCTTCAAGTATAAGATCAGCTTCTTGAAAAGATAAACAATTGATAGGAAGGATAATGATCGAAGTCTAAATAAGTAAAAATCTTATAATCCTTATTTCGCGGATATTCAATATTCAACGATTGAGAGGAAATTTTTGAATCCAAAAACTTAACTCGAGATTAATAGACAATTGAGTGATAAGTTTTTTAAAAAATTTAATTCCTTAGGTCCAAGGAAGAATATAAGTGATACGAACTTATGATACGCCGATGTTTAGAAAAGACATAAGATAAAGTTGTATAAATGATCATGATTAGGAAGAAAATGGCCGAAGGTAAAAAGGAATATAAACTTAAATTTATTTCTCTAATATTCAAGATCGAGGGAAAATGTATAAACACTATGTCTACCTATAATGGATACCTGTATACACAAATATATATTATAGCCTAAGTAATCCCAAATATCATTCTAAGAGAAGGTTATCCTATTTCCAAGTAAAATATAAATTTAAATAGCAATATATATATTATATTCAATAGATATAATTTATAGAAATTATTCAAATACTAGAAATGGACTACCAATATATATACACGTCTATATATCACATGGGCGACGTTGGTCGCACTATATGACCACCATGATTTGGGTTAAGTTCGGGCTAGTTTGGAGCAAGAAGGTCTCTAAAAGCCAATAATCTTAATAATATAATTAAATTATTCCTAGGGTTATGTCACGATTTTGGCCTGGTTTTCCTAGTTAGTGCACACCTATGACTCGGCCTTCTCTACCATGGCTAGAACACTAGTCAAAGTACTCGACCACACTCTCAGTGCCAAAATTCTTGGTTATCTTGCACTCCAAAACTAAACCGTGACTAAGCCTTCTATAATAAATATTTATAAAATTCTAAAAATCATATTTTATTCAACAAATAAATAAAAGGATATTTTCCAAACTTTCGGAAAGAGGGTTACAATCTACCCTCATAGAATATTATAGAATCAGAATACAATAATGCATCCTTCTATAAAAAATTATCTAATAGGATTTAGAATTCAATGAGATCTATGTAGCATCCTTAACTACCCAACTGTCAAATTAAATTAGGGACTCCTAGCCCTAACCACTCTCCTAAAATTGACTTATTTCTAGTTGAATGAGCATTTCCTAGTTGCAGGCTCGCAGTAGTACGACTGATATGGTACTACCACGAGTTCGCACAATTTGCGAAGACTGACCTGCATGGGCCCCACAAAAACTTGTCTCGACCCTCACCCACTTTTCGGATACGAGACGTGTCCAGCCGGCATACGCCGCAGAGTCGGCGGTAGAACGCTGTCAAGTTCGCAATAAATAAATGCTCAAAATAAACTTTGTTGCTCATTCACACTTCTAATTGATTACAACATTTATAGCATTTATTTTAAAGAAAATACAAGGTTTTTACAATTAATGAAAATGTACCACTTTTATCTAATTCTAGGTTTCTCTACAAGTACCACCCGTATCTCCCAATGCTAGTGAAGCCACAGCTAACCTGAAAATGTTGGTTTCCAGTCAGGAATGATAAGCACACAACCGACAGTAATGCAAAAATATAATAGACTTCACAAGACATAAAAATAACATATGTGAGATGAAAACTAAGAGTAATGTCATTGCAAGCGGTGAGAAAAAAGGAACAAAAAAGATACTATCTATGGTTTTAAAATATTAGTTTCGATATATGAACGATTAGGGATAAATTCGGCACCCTGCACGTGCGTGTGCAGCTGCTATTCTCCACGAAAGACACGGGAGATAGTTCTGGGTAGTCCACATTCTACTAAGATATTTTCCCCTCCCGACGGTACTCATGGGCTCAAACAAGTCATGAAACCGAAAATACGACAATCACAAAATAAGTAATAGAGATCCATGATACTAGTTTTCGTGTGACAGCGGTCAACAAGAGCAGAAGAGATCCATGATACTAGTTTCCTGAATGGTGAATTGACTGAAGATCTACATGCAACCCAGAAGATTCGTCGTCAAGGGCCTCGAAGACAGTCTGTAAGTTGGTGAAATCTCTGTATGGTCTATAAGTTCCCAGATGGGCATGAGATGTTTGATAAAGTCATAAGATCAAACGGCTACAGGGTCAGCGAGACGGACAAGTGTGTATACACAAAGTTCGCTGACGGGAGATGAGTTGTCGTTTTCTCTATATAGACGACATGCGGATCTTGGGAACTATCTGACAAGTATCACTGAGACAAAGAAGTTCCTCTCATTTAGTTCAGCATGAAGGACTTAGGGGAAGCTGATATTATCTTGGGGATAAAGATCATTTAGATAAAACTGGATGGCATTGTCACAGTCGTCATTACATTGGAAATGCTCATACGCTATGGGTATCAGGATCTTTCAGAATCGATACGCCTTATAGGTGTGACAAGAAGCTGAAGCCAAATCCAAGGAAAAGCGTCAAGTAGTTGGAGTACTCTATCATCATCGAAAGTTTGATGTATGCAACTACTACCATAAGGCCTGACATAGCTTTTGTCGTGGGGACGCTGAGTCAGTTCACGAGCAATCCAGTGTGGAGCACTGGAAAGAGTGAAGAGGGTTATTAGATACCTCAAAAGGACTCAGAAGTATGCACTACACTACTGCAGAGATCCAAAAGTAGTGAAGCTTATCAATGCAGCTAGTGCTCAGAAGTAGAGTGAGAGGTTCCATAGGAGGATATGTTTTCCTCCATGGTGGAGCTGCATATCGTGGAAGTCGAAGAAGCAGACTATGTTGTCTCATTCTTCTATAGAATCTGAGTTCTATGCATTGGCGGCTGCAGCAGATGAAGCAGAAGCTTCGAAGCTCAATTATATCTTCCAATGGTTGGTGTGCAGATACCGACGGTACCGTATACTGTGACAACCAGACGACTGCAACGGTGGCATCTAATGACCTCTTCATGACAAGAAGAGGACTGTGCGTCTAGGCACAGGGCGGTAAATGATCTTATTAAAATGGATCATTGCCGTAGTAGTTCCGGCTCAGAAGAAACTGGCAGATCCATTCCCAAGGTCTCAGCGCCAGCTGGTTGAAGACACAACAGGTAAGATGGGCTTGAAAACACTCTGATATTATGTTTTACAATTCTACTATAAATTTTTTATGCATTAGTTCAAAGAAAAATCTACTAGGCTCAAAACTAAATGCATAATGGACAGTCACTGTGGGGCGATCAACCCATATATAGGGATATGTGGGGGATTGTTGATGTTTTGCTTGGTTGGTCTTTTGCTTTATAAACTAGAAAGATAGTCCCCACATTGAAAAACTAAATTGATGGTATCTCTATATAAAGCTTTGGTTGTGTTGAGAGATCACAAGTGTGGAGAGCAAATGTGTGCCATGTGGGGGCATTTTTTTTAGTGAAAATAAGGCTAAACCACAAAGAAGTAATGCTTTTGTCATGCTCATGGGATATTCTCTTATGGAGCTAAGCCCTGAAGGGCTTAGCGACTCGTACTCGGGCTCAAGGGCGTAAAGTGGCATTTTGTTGTCACACTTTGCACTTAGCAAGTCCATCGCACAAGCACATTGTGCGTATTGAAGCACTCGTGCGCTTGTCTCTGCGCGTCGTAGCGCGGTGCAGCGTACGCACAGCAGTGCGCGCGGTGATGACGTACATGTGCTACGATTGCCTGTTCAGCTGCGGAGTGCTGCGACACTGGGCGCGCAGGTCTGCGGGACTTCAGTTGAGCAGGGCTTCACTGAGCGCAGGTGCTGCAGGGCTGCGGCGTGCAGGTGCTGCGACTACGGCGCGCAGGTGCGGGGCACTGAGTGCGCAGGTGCCGCAAGCTACTGCGGGCTTCGCAGCTACGCCGCAGGTTATTGGCTGGGTGGCTATGGGCGCAGATGTGATGACATAGCTGATTGGAAATTTTAGCGGTTATGGAAAGATTGATTAATTGATCAGATCCGATCTTTATGGGATTTGAATTTAATTCATTCCAATCTTTCCATTATTCGCGTCCTATCTTTTTGCAATCAGTTACGGCCAGATTAGGATTAGGTTTTGGTCCTTCTTTTTAAAATACTCTCTTCATGACTTTATAAGGACATACGTCAAAATAAAAGACGAAGAGAGAGTGCTGTCGCCCGCCATTGAAGTCCTAAAGGAGTTCTTTTAGTTCGTGAAAGAAGCGACGCGAGCGTTCCAGAAGTTCTTTAGAACTTGCTGGTTCCTGGGTAGGGTGAGCATCGGGTCGGTTCGGTTCGAACCGACCGTTTCTACCAAAACGACAGAACCGAACATTACAATTTTTAAACCGAAACCGAACCCTATTAGTAAAAACAAGCAAATCTGAACAAGTTTGGCTGTAGGTCAGTTCGGTTTTAGAGAAGATAGAAAATTTGCAACAAAACAAGAAAATAGTAAGTCCTCCTCGTCTTAGGTATTTTGTAGAAAATATAAAGAATTTACAGAAAAGAAAGAATACGCAAAATCATCAAACATATAAATAACCAACTGCTAAAAATGAAAACAAAATCAACCATGGAGCTAGGTAGCGGCAGCAGGTCATCTGGCTCAAGGAAAGAACAAAATGCAAACAATTGTACCAACATACACATAAAAATAAAGCATATATATATATATAATATATATATAATCTGGAAGCGGATCAAAAGCCCCCTAGAAAACCCCCTAAAAACCCCCCCCTCACTATAATCCGTAATTTAATGTTATATTAATATTAATGTTAATGTTAATATTAATATTAATATTAATATTAACATTAAATACTAAAATTAACATTAAACTTAACATTAAATAAATATTCGTTAACATTAATATTAACATTAATATAAAAAATAAATATTAACATTAACATTAATATTAACTAACATTAGCATTAATATTAACATAATATTAACATTAATATTAACATAATATTACGAATTAGAGTGAGGGTTTTTTTAGGGGGTTTCTAAGGGGGGCTTTTGATCCGCTCTCTCTCTCTCTCTCTCTCTCTATATATAGATATATATATATATTAATATATATATATATATATATATATATATATATATTATTTTTTTGTTTTTTTTCCTATATATATTATATATATTATAAATATAAATATATATATATATATTTTCCCTATTATAATTTTAATATATATATATTATATTTTTTTTTTATATTTATATTTTAATATATATATATTTTATATATATATATAATATATATATATAATATATATTATCTATATATATATATATATATATATATAAAATATATATATATATATAATATTATAATAAAGATTATTAATATATATATATATATATATATATTTCTCTTCTCTTCCTGGAGCTTATATATATATATATATATATATATATAGATATATATATATATATATATATATATATAATATATATATATGGCATTCTCTTCCTGGAGCTTATAATATAATATATATATATCTCTTCCTGGAGCTTTGTAGAGGTCTCCCGCGGGAGACCCTCGCCTAGTGGACCGGCCTCCTGGCTGGGTCGCCGTGCCTTTCTTCACTTATGAATCGGCTTCCTTCGGCCCTCGACGGGCGACATCCTGGCCGCCGGACCTACTTGCTCTTCTAGGGCCTCCGTCCGACCCCCCCCGCCCGGTCCTCCACCTCCCCCCTCATCTCGCTCAGCCTTGGTGTCACGCCCAGTACCAAAATACTGGGACGGACTAGGCAGCTACTCCGTATGAGGTATAAAACGTCATACGATCGTGGCTGTCAATCTTGCTGGGGTATCCTAGCATGTAAGCATCTATGGCCTAAATCCGATCTCATATCCACAGGCAATAATCAATGAAATAACGACAAGAGAGATAATCATATGAAAACAGGAAATACTCATATGATAATCAGAGAGTCTACAATAAGAAATAATGTAGACAAGAATACCTTCCCACACAGTTCCCTCATGGTCAGAAACTGAAGCACGTCCTCCAAGTCAAGTTGGAAGATCCACATGGTCGGTCACAGGCAATCTGGGAACAATCCAGGGTTGGTCAGGCCAACCGCAGCAAGTACCAGAAAGGAAGGCTCAAGGACGGGCGAAGAAAACCAGCAGGATATAATATGACAGGTAACATCTAAAAACAGTAAATAAGGTAAGGGATCGTGCGGTACCAACGCACGATTACAGATAATCAGCAATCCAACTACTAATACGTAAGTAACCAACGATCATCACAACATCCACTAATACTTGCATCGCCAACTGGAAGTCGTAGTCCGTCATCGGAACGGTAACCCATCCCTACATCAAACAAGAACAAGGGAATGAATTACCGCGCCGGGACAGCGTTACGTGCCAGCCAGCTTAGCAAGCAACAAGCCATACAATTTAGGTGAATAAGCGGCCACTCAAAAGTCTACAGCTATCTATGTGGAGGTTGGGTTACCCCAACAATGCAATATAGGAATCCTCAGATCGTGCCATATCCCGCAAGGGCTAGCGAGGCCAAATAACGCATAGTAGGTAGGTATCACGGTCCCTCGAAGGCCACCGTGCCAAGCAGGAGTACATATAGTAGTCGGATACTGCCATATCCGTGGCGGCCAACCCCGACGCGCCAGGACGCCTGTGGCGGCCGGTAATGCACGATCTCGGGATTCCTTTCCCTCCCAATGCTTCTACCATTTTTAGTTGCCTAGATTAACCCTACATTTATCCGGAATCACATGCCGTGGTCACATGCTCATCCTCCTAGATGTCGTACCTCAGTACGAGAACGCTAAGTAAGAATCAGCCTCGGCACCTATAGTCCCAGTTGTGATCCATCCTTAGTGTTATGCAACAAGCAAGCAAGCAATCCTAACCATGCTAAGACTATAGGCCAACTACCAGATACCCGTGCAGGTAATCATATAATATAGCCATATCAAGATGGCATCGCAATGCCATATAATCATGGAAGTAGCACCTCAAAGTGCCAATAGACAAAGGGCACCGCAGTGCAATGTCAGGGCCAGCACCTCACAGGGTAAGCTGGACTTATAGCACGGATACAGGTAGTCAGGTCTGGGACAAGGACAACTCTGTCAGTCACAAGAAGTCATCTGCCCACATCGTGGCATGGATATCAGGTCAAGTACAAGACCAGAACCTCTACTATAATAACATCTCAAGCATATATGGGAGCCTACAGCTCCAATCATCAAGTCGGTCCATCCACCAGATCAATCTAGCAAGAGTCTCCCATCTATGATGGAGTGAATATCACGTCAATAAAGACAACCACCAAATACCAAGCTCATCCCCCTAACAATGCTAGGGCCTCTGACTCACAAGAATCCTCCAAGTCAATGATCACAAGCCACCAGAAAGCAAGCCCCTCAACTACCAAGACACAACAATCAACCAGGTTCTCTAACTACCGGAATACGCAAAGGTACCAGGTTTGGGCGTTTGGGAAGTCGAGTAATAATCATATATTGATATCTTCGATATTCTATTCGCTCCGCGAGACACTCGCACCAATATCAAAATCCAAGAGTCCTCAAGACATATCTGATCAAATTAGAACATCACCAAAGAACTAGTAACACTATCTAAGAATCCACTTAGTCTACCATAACCACTATCTCAATATCATATCTCCTCATAGTCAATCCTCGAATAAGGTCATAATCCCAACACATGGGTCAACACTAATCAATGCCGTCGGAAGATGGCAAGGATTGTGTGAACCACTCTGGATCAGATCCACAACCCTTAAACCAAACAAGGACCAGGGTTGCAGATCTTCACCCGAGTAGAACCACTCTCCTTACACAATCCGGCGGACAGGACAGATAATGGGATAACAACTAAACTAGAACACCATCTAAAAAGAAGGGTCACAGGTCAAGAGTTCAATGAGTGATACCGTCAAAAAGGCAAGGATTGCGTGAACCACTCTGGATCAGATCCACAACCCTTAAACCAAACAAGGACCCGGGTTGCAGACCTTCACCCGAGTAGAACCGCTCTCCTTACACAATCCGGCGGACAAGACAGGTCAAGACGCTAGGCGACTAATCTAGTCGGGAGTCTACCTAGCAGGCAATAGGGTCAGGGATGCCATACCAAGAAGAGCATATATGAGTTCAGTCCAGCAAACCAAAGGAATGGTTCTGCCTAATCCTTCGAACCAAATTCCCAACTGGGAATTCTGGAAAAATCCGGCAGAGTCTCCTTTGTAATCTGGATGGGAGCACCCTACGAATAGGGGCTAAAACCACTCGGCGCAACCCACCGCAGAATCACAGAATCGCGGACTCGCGGGCTGAGAACACTAAGTCTCAGCTACCAGTAGCACTACGATGCGTACTGGGCACCAATCCTAGCCGAGAACACTAAGTCTCGGCCTCCAGCAGCACTACAATGCGTACTGGGCGCCAAACCAACACATGCAGCAAGAATCGCCATGCATGGCGCACCAAGACCCACAGTCATATCCAAGCCACAAACAAAGTCATAGAAACAGTTAGCCAAAGCCGTTACCCGACCGCGAGTCGGACACGGGGCATATGGGGACAATCCATACATGTGAGTCGTGCTCGTGTCCTCGGAGGTGTGGATGACCCATCCGAGTTGTCCGATACGGTCTATCCCGGTATCGGACCAAGCTATCCTAAGTTATCATCATGGCAGTTCTACTACTAGGCTACACTAATCATGGTTATACAGTTTACAAGTATAAATTAATTAAATGCCATAAAATCCAGGAGAGAGGACGAGAGCCGTCGATGAGCAAGGGATACTTGCCTAGAGGGCTCGGCTAGGTAAGCAAGTCTTCGGCAGTCACGATCCAAGCTAGCACGCCAATCGAGATACTCAGAACACACAATAAATAATCATCAGCACCAAATAATAAAATAATAGAATAATCACAAGAGATGGCAGAAGGCTATACCGTACGGGTCCCGCAAGCAGTGCAGGGATCGGGCACGGAAACCGAGGTACGTGGATCGATACGGACACAGAAACCGAGACGTGTACGTATATTGACGTGCACTAGAATCGAGATGGCACGAATATCGGGATGAACGGGAAACATGTGCACATAAATCGAGACGTGTACGTAGATCGAGAAAATCATGAATATCAGAATGGTCCACAAATCACGCGACACACAAACCGAGGCGAGCACGTAAATCGAGACGGCACAAAGACCAATGCGGCACGCAAATCGGAGCGAGCACGCAAATCGAGGTGGAGCAAGATTCAAGGAAGCACGCAAATCAATGCGATGCGGAGTCCAAAGTGATACACAAACCAAGGCGGTACGTAAATCCGTACGTGCACGCAAACCGAGATGGCACAAAGTCCAAAGTGGCACACATGCCAATGCGGTACGCAAATCGATGCATGCACGCAAACCAGTGCGATACGGATATTAAAGTGGTACGCAACCGAGGTGGCACGCAAATCGGAGCGACACGAAAATCGAGATGGGCACAAAGGTCGAGACACAAAAACGAGGCAACACGCAAACCAATGGGGCATGGTGCCCGAGGCAGCGATGGGCTCGAGGCGTCCCGCTGCCCAAGGCAGCACGTGAATCGAGGGTGCACGAAAACCTATAAGGCGCACGCAAACCGAAGCATACACAGAACGAGGCGCACGCGGATCGAGCAGCACACTGCTCGATGCAGCACGTACACCGAGGCACGTGGCCCGAAGAGCACGCAGCCCAAGGCTGGCTCGCTGCTCGAGCAGCGCGGGGCCCAAGGGCGTCCCGTCGCTCGAGGCGGTGCTGGCCCGGGCGCGGCAACGACACGGCGGTGGTGCTGGCCACCGGGGAGAAGAGGAAAGGAATGACGGGGGAGATTGGGACTCACCGGGGTCGGTCGGGCTTCGGCGGAGGGGCAGCAACAGCAGCGGTTGTGGTGCTGGAGGGTGATGGCGGCGGTGGTGAGGGCTGGAGACGGGGGCGACCACGGCGAGGGTGGCGGATGGAGGTGGCAGTGGTGGGAGATGGTGGCGCAGGCGGTGGTCGCGGCTGCAGTGGTGGGTTGGTGGCGGCCGCAGCCAGAGGGAGAGGCCGAGAGGAAGGAGGAGAAGAGCTGAGGGAGGAGAGAGAGGGCTGGGGGTGAGGAGAGATGGTCGGAAGAGAGAGAGAGAGGAGAAGCTTCTCCTGGAAGGAGAGTGGGGAAGAGAGAGAATGAGAGGGGTTAGGTAGATATTTTAGAGGGGGTAGATTTAGGATCAAGAAAATAATAGTAGCAATAATAAAAATGAGAAAAATTCACCTCCAATAATTAATAATAAATTTTTTAAAAAAATACCCAATTTCAAAAATCCTCCAAATACGAGATACAGTCGAAATACAGTCATATACCTATTTCTAAAATAGGGATATGACATCCTACCCACCTTACAAAAATTTCGTCCTCGAAATTTCGAAATCATGTATATAAGATTTTCAAAACTAGTACATATAGGTACCATAAAAACTCTACCCACCTTACAGAAATCAAGTAATACAATAAGAAACGAACAAAATCTCAATATGAAAACATCAAAGAGAACAAGTCTCGCTAAATAAATCAACTCGTAAGGTAAATCGAAAACATCGAAAGAATCTCGAAAATCAAAGTCTCGCATACATGAAATAACCCCATAAATCAAAACAAGTATAGAATGTCGAAAACAATGTCAGAAAACGTAAAATCCCAACTACATAAAAATCCTCACAAATCATAAAATACAGGATATATGTCTCGAACCGATGACCGTAGTTACTAATATCCGAAAAATGTGTGTCATGATCATTCCTTGCCACGCCATCCGGAATGGCTGCAAAAGATGCATCAGGGCACTATAATCGAGCGGCTGCAACTTTCGTTACCACGCCGTCAAGGTATACTAGGGTCACCCGGTACTCTTGACAAATACCCAAAACGAATCAAATCCATAACCCAAATATCCGAATCACTAAAAATTACAAAATCTATAACGATATAACGAGTCCTAGAAAACCATCAAAATCCATAATCCAAAATCCAGGTGAATCGTAACACACATCCAAAAATATCTTCAATAACAACCACAAGATATCTTTTCTAGAAAAATACTCCAAACCAAGGATCCATATCAAATATAATGTATGGAAAGTATATCAAAAATAATATCTGAAACGGATAATCATGAGTGCGGAACTGTTCGGAATCAAAGAAGCCGAATCGATACGAGAATATCCCTCGGATACTCAACAAATATTAAAATATCCAACCTCAGAGTCCAGATGGAATCTTCATTCCGCAGCAATCCAGCCAACGCTCGAAGAGGGCGATAATGATACTAAGTCAACACGAAGTCAACGCACGAAAGGGATAACAAGAAATCAACCAAGGTGAAATACCGGTAGAGAGTACAGAATCCAAGACAGATAATCAAGTAACCCAATGATGGAGATAAGATGACATCTCATCGGATAAAACGATAGACATGACCAACTATAGGATCATATCTATCAAACAAGGATCATGGGTAGATAACAACAAATGAGACAGGGCAAAGCAAAATAGGTCCAGGCAGAGATGAGGACCAATTCACAAGTTCAAGGGAGCGAAGGGCAAGTGTAGCAAGTTAGAATCCCAAGGAATAGTGGACTGAGATCAACAATCATGTGATACCCAACAATATCTCAAAACGAGACCTGCATGGGCCACCACTAAAACCATGTCACGCCCCAGTACCAAAATACTGGGACGGACTAGGCCAGCTACTCCGTATGAGGTATAAAACGTCATACGGCGATCGTGGCTGTCAATCTTGCTGGGTATCCTAGCATGCAAGCAGTCTATGGTCTAAATTCGATCTCATATCCACAGGCAATAATCAATAAAATAACGACAAGAGAGATAATCATATGAAAAATAGGAAATACTCATATGATAATCAGAGAGTCTACAATAAGAAATAATGTAGACAAGAATACCTTTCCACACAGTTCCCTCATGGTCAGAAACTGAAGCACGTCCTCCAAGTCAAGTCTGGAAGATCCACATGGTCGGTCACAGGCAATCTGGGAACAATCCAGGGTTGGTCAGGCCAACCGTAGCAAGTACCAGAAAGGAAGGCTCAAGGACGGGCGAAGAAAACCAGCAGGATATAATATGACAGGAATAACATCTAAAAACAGTAAATAAGGTAAGGGATCGTGCGGTACCAACGCACGATTACAGAATATAAGGCAGCAATCCAACTACTAATACGTAAGTAACCAACGATCATCACAATCATCCTAACATCCACTAATACTTGCATCGCCAACTGGAACTCGTAGTCTGTCATCGGAACGGTAACCCATCCCTACATCAAACAAGAACAAGGGAATGAATCACCGTGCCGGGACAGCGTTATGTGCCAGCCAGCTTAGCAAGCAACAAGCCATACAATTTAGGTGAATAAGCGGCCACTCAAAAGTCTACGGCTATCTATGTGGAGGTTGGGTTACCCCAACAATGCAATATAGGAATCCTCAGATCGTGCCATATCCCGCAAGGGCTAGCGAGGCCAAATAACGCATAGTAGGTAGGTATGCACGGTCCCTCGGAAGGCCACCGTGCTAAGCAGGAGTACATATAGTAGTCGGATACTGCCATATCCGTGGCGGCCAACCTCGACGCGCCAGGACGAGCCTGTGGCGGCCGGTAATGCACGATCTCGGGATTCCGTTCCCTCCCAATGCTTTTACCATTTTTAGTTGCCTAGATTAACCCTACATTTATCCGAAATCACATGCCGTGGTCACATGCTCATCCTCCTAGATGTCGTACCTCAGTACGAGAACGCTAAGTAAGAATCAGCCTCGGCACCTATAGTCCCAGTTGTGATCCATCCTTAGTGTTATGCAACAAGCAAGCAAGCAATCCTAACCACGCTAAGACTATAGGCCAACTACCAGATACCCGTGCAGGTAATCATATAATATAGCCAGAATATCAAGATGGCATCGCAATGCCATATAATCATGGAAGTAGCGCCTCAAAGTGCTAATAGACAAAGGACACCGCAGTGCAATGTCAGGGCCAGCACCTCACAGGGTAAGCTGGACTTATAGCACGAACACATGTAGTCAGGTCTGGGACAAGGACAACTCTGTCAGTCACAAGAAGTCATCTTCCCATATCGTGGCATGGATATCAGGTCAAGTACAAGACCAGAACCTTTACTATAATAACATCTCAAGCATATATGGGAGCCTACAGCTCCAATCATCAAGTCGGTCCATCCACCAGATCAATCTAGCAAGAGTCTCCCATCCATGATGGAGTGAACATCACGTCAATAAAGACAACCACCAAATACCAAGCTCATCCTTCTAACAATGCTAGGGCCTCTGACTCACAAGAATCCTCCAAGTCAATGATCACAAGCCACCAGAAAGCAAGCCCCTCAACTACCAAGACACAGCAATCAACCAGGTTCTCTAACTACCGGAATATGCAAAGGTACCAGGTTTGGGCGTTTGGAAAGTCGAGTAATAATCATATATTGATATCCTTGATATTCTATTCGCTCCGCGAGACACTCGCACCAATATCAAAATCCAAGAGTCCTCAAGACATATCTGATCAAATTAGAACATCACCATAGAACTAGTAACACTATCTAAGAATCCACTTAGTCTACCATAACCACTATCTCAATATCATATCTCCTCATAGTCAATCCTCGAATAAGGTCATAATCCCAACACATGGGTCAACACTAATCAACGCCGTCGAAAGATGGCAAGGATTGTGTGAACCACTCTGGATCAGATCCACAACCCTTAAACCAAACAAGGACCAGGGTTGCAGATCTTCACCCGAGTAGAACCACTCTCCTTACACAATCCGACGGACAGGATAGATAATGGGATAACAACTAAACTAGAACACCATCTAAAAAGAAGGGTCACAGGTCAAGAGTTCAATGAGTGATACCGTCAAAAAGGCAAGGATTGCGTGAACCACTCTGGATCAGATCCACAACCCTTAAACCAAACAAGGACCAGGGTTGCAGACCTTCACCCGAGTAGAACCGCTCTCCTTACACAATCCGGCAGACAAGACAGGTCAAGACGTTAGGCGACTAATCTAGTCGGGAGTCTACCTAGCAGGCAATAGGGTCAGGGATGCCATACCAAGAAGAGCATGCATGAGTTCAGTCCAGCAAACCAAAGGAATGGTTCTGCCTAATCCTTCGAACCAAATTCCTAACTGGAAATTCTGGAAAAATTCGGCAGAGTCTTCTTTATAATCTGGATGGGAGCACCCTACGAATAGGAGCTAAAACCACTCGGCGCAACCCGCCGCAGAATCGCAGAATCGTGGACTCGCGGGCTGAGAACACTAAGTCTCAGCTACCAGTAGCACTACGATGCGTACTGGGCACCAGTCCTAGCCGAGAACACTACTAAGTCTCGGCCTCCAGCAGCACTACAATGCGTACTGGGCGCCAAACCAACACATGCAGCAAGAATCGCCACGCAGGGCGCACCAAGACCCACAGTCATATCCAAGCGACAAACAAAGTCATAGAAACAGTTAGCCAAAGCCGTTACCCGACCGCGAGTCGGACACGGGGCATATGGGGACAATCTATACATGTGAGTCGTGCTCGTGTCCTCGGAGGTGTGGATGACCCATCCGAGTTGTCCGATACGGTCTATCCCGGTATCGGACCAAGCTATCCTAAGTTATCATCATGGCAGTTCTACTACTAGGCTACACTAATCATGGTTATACAGTTTACAAGTATAAATTAATTAAATGCCATAAAATCCAGGAGAGAGGACAAGAGCCGTCGATGAGCAAGGGATACTTGCCTAGAGGGCTCGGCTAGGTAAGAAAGTCTTCGGCAGTCGCGATCCAAGCTAGCACGCCAATCGAGATTCTTAGAACACACAATAAATAATTATCAGCACCAAATAATAAAATAATAGAATAATCACAAGAGATGGCAGAAGGGTATACCGTACGGGTCCCGCAAGCAGTACAGGGATCGGGCACGGAAACCGAGGTACGCAGATCGATACGGACACGGAAACCGAGACGTGTACGTATATCGAGACGCGTACTAGAATCGAGATGGCACGAATATCGAGATAAACGGAAAACACGTGCACGTAAATCGAGACGTACACGTAGATCGAGAAAATTACGAATATCAGAATGGTCCACGAATCACGCGACACACAAACCGAGGCGAGCACGTAAATCGAGACGGCACAAAGACCAATGCGGCACACAAATCGAAGCGAGCACGCAAATCGAGGCAGAGCGAGATTCAAGGAAGCACGCAAATCAATGCGGTGCAGAGTCCAAAGTGATACACAAACCAAGGCGGCACGTAAATCCGTACATGCACGCAAACTGAGATGGCACAAAGTCCAAGGTGGCACACATGCCAATACGGCACGCAAATCGATACATGCACGCAAATCAGTATGACACGGAGATCAAAGTGGTACGCAATCGAGGCGGCACGCAAATCGGAGCGGCACAAAAATCGAGATGGGCACAAAGGCCGAGACACATAAACGAGGCAACACGCAAACTAATGGGACACGGTGCCCGAGGCAGTGCGGGGCTCGAGGCATCCCGCTGCCCAAGGCAGCACGTGAATCGAGGGTGCACAAAAACCTATAAGGCACACGCAAATCGAAGCATACGCAGAACGAGGCGCACACGGATCGAGCAGCGCACTGCTCGAGGCAGCACGTGCACCGAGGCACGTGGCCCGAAGAGCACGTAACCCAAGGCTGGCTCGCTGCTCGAGCAGCGCGGGGCCCAAGGGCGTCCCGTCGCTCGAGGTGGTGCTGGCCCGGGCGCGGCAACGACACGGCGGTGGTGCTGGCCACCGGGAAGAAGAGGAAAGGAAGGGCAGGGGAGATCGGGACTCACCGGGGTCGGTCGGGCTCCGGCGGAGGGGCAACAGCAGCAGCGGTGGTGGTGCTGGAGGGTGATGGCGGCGGTGGTGAGGGCTGGAGACGGGGGCGACCACGACGAGGGTGGCGGATGGAGGTGGCAATGGTGGGAGATGGTGGCGCAGGCGGTGGTCGCGACTGCAGTGGTGGGTTGGTGGCGGCCGCAGCCAGGGGAAGAGGCCGAGAGAGAGGAGGAGAAGAGCTGAGGAAGGAGAGAGAGGGCTGGGGGTGAGGAGAGATGGTCGGGAGAGAGAGAGAGAGGAGAAGCTTCTCCTGGAAGGAGAGTGGGGAAGAGAGAGAATGAGAGGGGTTAGGTAGATATTTTAGAGGGGGTAGATTTATGATCAAGAAAATAATAGTAGCAATAATAAAAATGAGAAAAATTCACCTCCAATAATTAAAAATAAAATTTTTAAAAAAAATACCCAATTTCAAAAATCCTCCAAATACGAGATACAGTCGAAATACAGTCATATACCTATTTCTAAAATAGGGATATGACACTTGGGCTCTATCCCCTACGCCAATCCTCGGCTTGGAGTTGGTCGTCCCATCCAGCGTAGCGGTGTCCCTGGGCCTCTGGAGTGCAATGGGAGCTTCGCCCTCGGCGTCAGCCCCCCCACTCGGGGGCTGCTCCAGCCGACGATCTTCTTACCCTCTTCGGTTTGGTCGGCCCGACGGCTGCCGACGCCAACCCCGCTTTCTTCTTAGAGTCTCCTTCTCGTCCGGGAGTCTCAGTCGCCTCCGGTGTGCTGCCTCCCTCTCCCTTCTCGTGGGTTCACGAGGAGCCTGCTGCCCGGTCCTCCGGTGGCGTACCCCCATTCCCCGCCTCCCCCTTCATTTTTGAATTTTGAATTATTGACTCACCAGCTGCCCTATTCTCCCGCTTCATTTGGCGCATCCATCCAGCTGTCCCATTCAGCAGCTTCTTTTGGCGCAGGCCATTTGGGGTCCTCCTCTCCTCTCTGGCGCATAGGAGACTTGCCTTCCAGCACTAGTTGGCTTGCGCCAACTTGCTTTGTGCCTTCCACTTATTTCCCTTCGGGTGGGTCCTCTTTTGGGGTTCCCTTCATCCCATCCATCTCGGGTGGCGCATATTCTGCTGTGACCCATGATTGTGTGGGAGCGGCGTTGCCTTCCTCTCTAGGCGTGCTCCTTTCAGCGCCCTCCCGGCCTACCCCCTTCTACACCCCCTCAGGTCTGATTGTGCCCCCTCCAAACCCGCCTGCAGCTGCGTCATCGTCTGGCACAATTGCGAGTTCGGCGTAGGCTACAGTCCCTCCTTGTGCCACCTGTTGGCCGGGAACGCTTCCCTGTGAGCTCGTCGGAACTTGTATTCCCAGCGCTGACTAGCGTAAGGGAGACTGCCTCGCCCAGGCTCTACCCTCTTACTGCCCCATTGCTGTCCACCCTCCTCCTGCGGTGCTGTGTTACGCTGACAAGCTTCAGCCTGACCGGGCCACTCAGATTTTCGTGTCGGTTACCTCGATCGAGCTGCCAGACATCAACCTCCCCCATCAGCCATATATTGATACAATTTTGGTGCCCTTCTCTTCGAACGAAATCACCTCCCTGTCAGCGACTTTCAACCACCCTTTCGTTCTGAAATTCTCGACAGGATGCCTGAAGCTGTCGTAGGTCCAGGAAGAGATTGCCAGCTGGGGCATCGCATTGGGGTACAAGGTGGCGCCCATGGACCCTAAACATATGTATCTCCACCTTTCCTCTGAAGCTGACTATAAGAAAGTCTGGATGAGAGGCACAGGGAAAATCGACAATTACACCCTCATAATCGTCAAATGGTCTCTTGACTTTAACACTACTGAGGAATCTGCGATCGTCTCTGCATAGGTTACTCTACCTAACCTCCCCCGTATCTGATTCGCACCGACAACAATGAAATTGATAGCTAACTCCCTCAGGACATTTGTGGCAATGGAGGAGGAAACAAGAACCCTCTCTAAGGGTAATTATGCTAAAATATGCATGAAACTTGACATATCAAAGGAACTCCCCAATCATATTCAAATCTCTCTTAGCAACAAGATACAAACCAGCAAATAATATACGACAACAACATCAGTTTTTGTAAACACTGTCACAAGAGAGGTCACCTATCTGACCTTTGCTTTAGATCACATCCAGAGCTGAAGAAGAAGAACATTCCGAAGTCAGCAACTACCAAACCGAACAAGACAAGACACCAATCCCCCATCTTACCTTTTCCCAACACCCACAATTAGTTTGAATACAACGCAGAAATCTTCCAAAACCATGTCCCTAACACTTCTGAGAGGACCATCGTTCCATACAAACCCCAACACATTAACCTGGCTAACAAATTCAACCTCCTTGCCTCAACTCCCCCCACAGGTGCCAACTCGAGAATCATCTACCTGGAAGAGGACAACGAGAGCCGTAGTGTTACTAAGAAGGACGCTACCACGGACACTCAACGTACGGACCTCCATTCGGGGCTGCGCATTGAGGACGATAACATCCCCCACGACCGGGAAGGAATCCCCACACCTCTCAATGTAGCATCCTTTCAGCCAGACATGCCTAAGAACATCGGACAAGCTCAAGTGGACAAGATGAAACAGGCCATCGCAGTTGGTTGCTTCCGTGCGAACAACCACCTCGGGGTCCTGGCGGAAATTGAAGGAGAAATGTACTTGAACCCTAATGAAGACCAAGCCCCCTCGACCCCACTTCCCACGATAGACACGTATGACTCCAACAAACCCACCGCCTCTACCTCGACTCCTGGAGTTCACCAGAAGACTACCATCCTTAAGGAAGACCAAGAGGCCAAGTCTCCTAACAAGGCACCTGAGGATCCCAACGAGGAAGATACGGTAGCGGTTGAGGAACGCTCAACATGATCAGTTTTTGACGACGGCCAAGCGTCAGATGAGACCACAGACACAGAAGATGAAGTCGAAGAAGAACATGTTTCAGATGAAGAGACCAAGAACAGATTGATGGTCTTCTTTGCTAAGATCGTGGACTCCACCCCAGAAGGCAAGAATGTCAAAGAGATTAGCCTTCTAACAGCCCTCACTCTCAGATCCCAGCAGGCCTTCCGGTACAGAGTCCAAAAATCGGACGCTGCCCTGGCATCCCTCCCGAATCTCCACAAAGTCTTCGTTGATTTCGTTCAGTCTAGGCACGAGGCGCTCACACCACGACGCTCTCTATGCTCTAACAGTAAGAAGTAGTTTGTAGGGTGTCTTGTTTCTCTGGCTTAGTCCTTTTTGGCTAAGCCTCTAGGGGCTACATCCCCACACCTGTAGGAGCAAGGGCCATCTTCCTACTCCATATCCCCTTTCTCTTGTTTTCAATGAAGGCCTCAGCCACCACGATTCTCGTGATTATATATATATATATATATATATATATATATATATATATAAAAGAAGTTCAACACGAAATGAGAAACCCTAGTTACTCCACATACAGCATCGGGTCCTGACGGGCCTGTGATGTGGAAGGTGGTATCTGGGTCTGTGGATCTGTGGAGTGGGGGAATGTGGTAGGTGGAGATGTATCAGTCAACTGGTCAACTGACTGGATATGGAGGGCCCCATTCCCGGGGGTAACATACTGGGATGAACGAGTAAGCACCATCTAAATTACACATAAAAAGACTTATAAGGACTTGTTTAAAGTAATTAAGCAATCATAGGCAAGGAAATATAATTATAATAGCAAACATGTAACGTATTCCTATGTTGCAATCCTAGCATTCCTCTAGGTGTTCTAAGCGTCTTTCCTAATATTGTCTAATTACCTTAAGTTCCTAATTGCAGACATGCTTGGTACAATAACGTAACCAAACAGTTTAGTCAGGACCTGCATGGGCCACCACTAAAAACATGTCACGATCCGCTACCCAAATTGTTGGGCCAGGCCGAGTCATGCCCAGCCTACGTTGAGATAAAACGTAGTAAGCTGTTCTAAAGACAACAGGATAAGACTAAATGTGCTAACAGTTCTATAAGTGAAGAAGAATCATAAATGCTCCAAACACAAAAGTCGTCGTATATAGTAAATATCCAAGTACAAGTGAACTGAAAAATAAAACTGGATACATGTCCAGTTACAAAAAGATATAGTCTAATACATGTCTACTCTCCAAAGTCTAAGTAAATAAAAGACAACTAGGCGAGGTTCCCCGCAGGAATATCCTCGTAAAGCAAAGCCGGGTCCTCGGCAGTATCTCCATAGTATGTGTCACAGAGTAACTCCTCCTCAGTAAGGACACCTACAACGTTATCCTGTCAGGACGAGAGCAAGTACTAAATCTAACAAACATATAATACTGATCATGTGATAAAAAGGAAATAACATATCATGTTGGTTCAGTATTAGGTACATTTCATCATGGCAATAGATATACATTTTAAAGTTTAAAACTGTAGTAGGTGAGTTATCAGTCAATAGGTAATCAGGATGTACAGCGGTACATATCAATTTTCTGATGTGCACATACGTACACATAACGGCATCGGTGTATATCCATACACAAACGCGGGACCAGACATACGACACAGATACATATAGAATGTAACGGTGCTCGGTAAATACATACGGAGAAGGGGGTCATGATCACGTACACTACTAGCAGTTTTCCCTTAACCCGTTATTTAAACATGTGAGAGATATGAAATACGGTATAAACATGGTAGAGACTGAAAGTAATACAACATGTAAAGTTCTAACTTGCTACCCCAAGGATCAGTATTTAACATGGTTGGTGATTCACAGTTTTATGGTTTATAGCAGTATGTAAAGTTCGTAGAAAGTACTTACCTCTAGCAAAGCAAAGCAAAGCAAAACAAGCTGCGATAAAAGTGCTATGGATGTCCGGTAACTCGTCACTGTAGAAATAAATACAATAACTTAGTTTTTACACTAAGCTAAAACACTAGGACACTAATTGGTGCGACACGACTTGTGACTGGGCACCTAGCCAAAATGATGACTTTGGCATAGGAGGCCAATGTGGGGTGACACACTACTTTAACTAACTTTCTAGGGTCTTTACACTAGTGAGGGGTGGGGTTCAACACGGCTAAAACTCAAAATAACACAAAAAGCTACAAGTCGTAATTAATCAATAAATAAATCAAAAGACCATTGTGTTCTAACAATTTTAGAGATAGACAAAAAGCCTAGTTTTACTTAAAGTAAAGTACCACAGTGATCCTTGTTAATCATAGAAATTTATTATAATTTTTCTGGAATTTATTAACCAGTACAAATATTTTATAAAAATCAGTTTTCCTAAGTACACCGAAAATAAGTTTTGGTTTCATATGCCAAACTAGTGGCAAAACAGTAAATTAAATACTACAAAAATTATACTAAATTATCTAACTTAACATAGTATCTAAATACTATTTTTCCATAATTTTAGCAGTACTTTAAGTATTTTTAGAAAATCAAAAATAATATTGCCCACAATAATTAATTATCTGCGTATTTTGTCCATGTATATAGTTTGAACCAAAGTTCAAATACAGGATCCAAGGCCATGAATCAAGTCCAATATGACTTGTACAGGTCTTGAATGTGTGAAAACACATTTGGGCCCAAATACCCATGCTAGGCTTGGACACCAAATGGTCGCAGTAATTTAAATATACTAAAAATATAATTTGGTAATAGTGCAAAATAAATATTATTATTTTAATAAGATAAAGTTATGCATATTGAAAATATACATACATATGTTTTAAAAGTACATATATATATATGTAAGGAAAAATACTTAATTTATAAAGTATATATATATATGTACAAATATATATACATATATAGGAAAATACTTAATAATAAAGTATATATATATATATACATGAAAATATATACATATATACATAATATATACATATATGTATATATATATAAATACAAACATATATATATATATATATATATAAATATATATATATATATATATATATATATATATATATATATATATATATATATATATATATATATATATATATATATATATATATAATTTACTAACTATAAAATATATATACATATATATAAATTACTGTCAAAAATAGTATATACATATATACATATATACTAATATATATATATATATATATATATATATATATATATATATATATATATATATATATATATATATATATATAAATATATATATATATATATATATATATATATATATAAACAGAAAAGAGAAAAAGAAATGAAACAGAAAAAAGAAACGGAAAGGAAACAGAAGGGGGGCTCGAACCTGAGCCAGCGGAGGGGGGGGGGGGGGAGGGGGATGTTAGGTCGGGTCGGGCTGGCCAGGGGGTCAGCCCGTAGTTCTGTTAGGATTAGGGTTTAGTTTTGTTTTATTTCGTTTAGGTTAGATTAATAATAAAAAAAATATAAATATCTGTCCTGTGTCCTGACAGTTAAGGACACAGGTATCAACGTGTCCGAGGCGATTTTGACACGTACGACACGAGTCTCACGTGTCCAGTTCCACGCTCATGTTCGCCAAGACACGGCGAACAATATGGACACAACACGAGACACGCACGACTCGTAAGGACACTGCTACTCACGTGTCCAGTCGATCGGGGGGATTTGATGGTCGTGGACGGCGGAGGAGGCGTCGTGACGGTGGCGGAGTGGTGGCACTGCGGTCGTCTCGTCGAGGCGAAGCGGATGGTGGTGGTGGCTGGTGACGACGACGGCTGTGGAGGTGGCGCTGGGGGTCGTCGGAGTTAGGGTTAGGGTCGAGTTTTGTCAGGGAAGAAAGGGGGTTTCGGTGGTCGTGATGGTCGGTTAGGGTTTAGGTCGAGTCTGGGGAGAGGAGGGAGGTTTATTTATAGGGTTTTTGGGCGGTTGGGCAGCCGGAAACGGTGGGGGCTGCCCGTCGGCGTGGCAGTCGTCGGTCGGGGGGGGGGGGTCAACGAGAGTGGGTGAGGAGAGAAAGGGTATGTTCGTGGGGGGGGGGGGGGGGGGGAAGGTTTGGGTAGGTTGGCACTAGGGCCCTTAGGAATTAGGTTATTTGCATAAAGGCTTTAACAGTGTACAAAATGCAAAATAATATTTGCATTCCTTAATTAAAAACAATTCTCTAATTACAAACCGATATAAAAACATTTCAAAAATTGCAAAATGATATTTAAAATATTTTATAAAATTACAGATCAATATTTTTCTACTTAAAACTCATTTAAAAATTATAGAAAAAATTCCTAAAAATCCTAATAATTATTTTAAGGCTAAAATTAACATTAAAAATTTTAACACTAATTTAACTAAAATTTGAAAACCAGGGGCTTACAGCATCGATCACCTATTTTGGAACATATATAGTAAACAAATATATGATTGGATTTCCATATTTATTTTGATCATATATTTATTATTAGATCTTTCATATAATGACTTTCCATATAATGGACTTCCAATTATGGCAAGCCAATTATGATTGGATGTCATTAAATATATGATTGATATGTATTAGAATTTTCCATATATATTGGGCTTCCATATATATATTTTCAATATGGTAACCCTTATTCATGAAAGGGTATATAAAAGGTTGATGCATGCAAGTTAAAAAAATAATAGAACAAAAAAAAGTAAAGAAAGAAAAGGTGGCAAGAGTGATTGTGCAACTTCGGAAAGGAGAAAGAAGGATTGGAGGCCGTCTCGGAGGAGGAGATCAATTTTGGGTATTTCTTGTTGTCTTCTATCTTCGTGGTTGTAATCTATTTTCTGTCTCAGTGAGTTGTAGTGATCCATGTTGGATCAGAAGGAGCATGTAGAGGGTGTATTCTCGTTATTCCATTAGTGGAGGTTCTTCAGGGTTGGACTCTTATCATCTCGTTATTTTTCTCGCAAGGGTTTTCCACGTAAAAATCTCCATGTCTATAATTTGTTTTGGCATTTTTTGGTTTTTGTGTTTTTGCTCGGTTCTCTCGTAGGACTTTTTTTTGTTTGGGGGAACGGTTTTCTCGCTTCGTTCTCAACGGAGTGGTATCAGAGACTATGGTTACGGGGCTAGTTTAGGCGGCTCTAATTATAGCTTCCCTTCCCAAAAATTTTTGAAATATTTTTTATCTATTTATTTGATTTAAATAGTGATTCTTAGATTTTTTATAAATAATTATAGTTAATTATTACGGTAGATGATTTTAGCCACGGTTGAGTTTTGAAGTATCAGACGACTAGAAATCATGGCAGGGATAGTGCAGTTGCGTGCCTTGACTAGTGTATTAGCCATGCCAAGGAAGATCTAGCCATAAGTGTGTCCTAACTAGAAAAACTGGGCCAAGTTACGACTTAACCTCTCTGGATGTTTAATTATTTATTAATTAAGTTATTGACTTGCAGAAGACCCAGTTGTACTCAGCTAGTCCGAACTAGACTCGAACCGAGCCCAAGCCCATGTAGAGGTAATATGTGTGCCAAGACGTCCGAGTTGGTATATGGTATGTATATACACATATTTTATAATTTATTTAAATGGAATAATATTTATTTTATATATAGTTGTTATAAGTATAATATAATATTATTTGTTATTAAATGGATCTATACGTTAAATGTATAGATGTCTAGTAGTATATAATATTATCTTCCAAACCCTTAGTATTTTATTTCATTTCTATCCATCTATTTATTTATTTATTTAATTGTTGTTTAATTATTTATTCATTTATGTATTATAGAATGTATTTACGTAACAAAAGAATTTATGGTATAAATATGGTTTATGCTTTAGATTATTTATATAAATATTTCTAGTAATTATCTACAGTGTGTATAAATATATATATATGTACTTTTACTTTATTATATAGGGACTTAATTTATATAAGAAATAAGATTATTATTATTATTATTATTATTATTATTATTATTATCATTATTAATATTAAATAAACTAAGCAAAGCAGCTCAGCCAACAACCCGAGCCCAGCGGCCCAATACCAGCCTGGCCTACCCACGTGCAATGCATGCAACACAGCAAGTAGACTCCCGACGAGCCCAGGCCTGAGCTACAGGCCGACCCCAAGCCGCTACCACGCAGAACCATCTATATATATATAGAGAGAGCAGAGAGGAGAGTAAACCCTAACAAACGAGCCATGGCCGTCGCTCCCTACACCGATCTCCCCTACGACCCCAACTTTGTCCCGGACACCGTCAAGAGTTTTCGTTGCCCACCTCTACCGCCACGAGTTGTCGCCATCGACAACCAAACCATGCCGGACATCCGCGTGAGCAACGTGTCTGCGTCGCACCCTTTCCGGCCAGCGCACCCCACCCGAGCGGCCTTCTAGTACTTGCCGGTACGTCTGCACTGGCGCCAATGGTGAGAAACCACCAGCAGACCCACGCATACCTCCTCGTCGTACCTTATCGAAGTGTGGGCCAAACCAGACCGTGCAGTGGCTTTGCAAGCTTCATCGACATCCTCTGACACATCGTGTGTCTCTAACGCAGATGAGTCGCCGTGGCCGTCTATGTTGCCGAGCCTCGCCATCGAGAGGCGTTTTTGTGCCGATGGACACCAAGTCGAGCCTCGGCCTCATCTAACACCATCTACATCTCCCCATGGCCGCTTGCATCCTCGTCGTGCCGAGTAGTCGATGATCGGCGATCGGACTGCCGAGATCATCTCGTTGAGCGCTCTCAGGGAGTCCGCCGAGAGCAGCGCCGAGCTCGTGAAGGAGAAGCAGGCGTAGTGATGTATGGCTGCGTCAGCTTCGATATTTCCGTGATGTGTGCCCACCATGCATTGCCTTCTCCGCTTCCTTTTGGTCGATACTGTTGTTGTCCAGTTTCGACCAGTACAAGATCTATCCCCTCCCAAGCGGCATCCTTCTCTCGGTATATTTTCTTCCCTGCTACTCCTTAATCCCTTCTTTTTTATTAATGTCCAATATAAACGAGAATCTGTAATAGAAATTAATAGTTTAGTATGTGGATATCACGGTGTATGAATAGGAAGATGGTTCTATCGGCTGAGTATGGGTGGGGAGTATGGAGACATGTTATACTGATAGGTTGGCATAGCAGTGGTGTGGTTCGATTAGAGGAGTGGAATTGGTGCTTGGTGAGGCGCTATGGTGTGTGCTTAGGGTTGCACCTTGTGTGGCCAGTGCATAAGGAAGTTATAATATGTTATATACTGTTCATGCACTAGTATAACAATAGTAGGTAAATTGTTAACAACAAGGAGAAGGAAGTATAGGTTCATGTCATATAATTGTTAGTGCCACATTCTAACAAATGAGGGACTTTAGCCCACTGGTTGGGAAGGTGAGTGAGATATGGGTAGTCTTGGGTTCGAGCCCCATGTTTGGGGAGGACAGTGAGCTCAAGTTACAAAGGCCCTATCCTTGAGTAATTGTTGTTGGGGGCATGGATTGTGTGGAACTGATCTCGGGTTCAATCCTGGTTTGGGGATTTATGAAGTCCTTTTTTTGATATGTTTAGAGGCTAGTTGGTTATGTATAGATTCAATTTATTATATTGTGTAGTGACCAACTTAATATATTTTCCTTGTTCACAAATAAATATTATTGCCATCCTTTATGGATTAGGCCTATGTCCATAGTATTATTTTTCTAATAAGCTAATACATGATTAGTTGATAGAAAGGATTGCTAGCTCAGATAATTAATTTAAATCCTAAATATTCCTCTAGGGTACTTGGGCACTCCGGACTTGGACTCGGTACCACCATCTTCGTTTCAGTGCTCGAAATCAGACAAGTGTACCTTGCCTCCCTCTACAGTTTATTTACATGCATATTTCTATTATTATATAGTTTTATTAGTTGGTTATTTACATATGATTTGTACATCGTGCATGCTAGTATAGATATAGTCCTTGTTCATGGTTAGACTTGTAGTTCATATTGGATTGGTTCTCTCGTGTATCATGATTGGGTCGTATCGTGTCGTCACCTGTGTCTTGACTGAGTCGTGTCCACAAGTATGTGTAATTGAATTACTATTCCTGTATAGTTCCTACAACCTGCGAGTCCACACACGGGGCGAGGGTTGTCCGTTTTCACCTTCGAGTCCACACACGGGGTGAGGGTGATTTGTCTTGAAGCTGACCTGCGAGTCCACATTCGGCGCGAGGGTTGGTATTCCATTGATCTCTTGTTTACTTGTTTTTCCAGCAGTTCATTTATACATAGTTGATCCCGTGTCCGTGTTCATAGTTACCTGTCAGTAGCCACATGTCAATCTCATGTCTAGTTCCTGTTTATACCTTGTTTATATTATTGCATGATTAAACTGTTAGATAGGCATATTTTTATGTATCTTGCTATGTCCTCTGAGGACCTGATGATCTCTTCAGGTAGCTGATTATATGGAGTTAGTTAGCGGCTCATGATGGTAGTAATTACACCTGCAGGGATACAAGTATTTGCTTGTGATATTTCATTATTATCCTTTCGTGCTTTATATCCCATGCCATGATATATCCTGCTTATTTTATAGACTCATATCATTCTTGGAGTCTAATCGGACAATATGCTAATGGATTGCAGACCATGACCCATAATTGTTCATTATTGTCTTATATATTCTTGTGGATTGAGATACACTGTAGATTACCATATTAGCCATGATACCATGACCTTGATAGCTTATACGTACTCGAGTCGGGCTGGAGTCCGCTCGATACATAGCTGGCTTGCTCACGAGCTCGCATCCGAAAATCGAGTGCGGGTCGTGACACTAATTGGTTCGAGACAGATGGTACTGAACGTTCATGGGTATAATCGGGCTCTTCTTAAGGTGGAGTAGGAGCACCAACTATATGAATTGGCTTCAAAGGTGGGTTTGACGTGCCCAAAGTAGAGCAAGATGTTGTGGTTAGCACAGTAGTAGTGTGTATGAAGTATCATTTTATTTCTGTGGTCGAACAGATCGAGATGACAATATGTTGGATCTTCTGGGTGCACGGTTGGCGGGAATGAATAAAAAAGATAGCAAGGAGGTACAAGGTTGTTCGGCTGGCAGGAATGAATAAAAGGTAGCAAGGGTGCTAAAGTTGTTCGACTAGCGAGAATGGACAAATGTAGCAATGTGCTAAGGTTATTCGGCTAGCAGAAATGAGCTAAGGTAGAGATTGTTGGGTTGTATCTCATTTCTGGTTGAGCGGTCAAATGAGGGGTGACAATGGAGTTGGTAATTTAGTCCTACATCGGTTAGGAGGTGGGATCATGTGGTGTAGATAATTGAAATTGGTTCAGGCCTTACATAAGAATTCTCTTTTAAGGCATATGGGCCCAATTCAATATCGTACCTCATGGGCCAACTTCGGTTCGGGTCACACTGCGTTCCCAATATGAGGGAGTTGTAAAATATCGACTATTAGAAACTCAAATAAGAACTCAAAATAAGAACTTGCAATATGGATGCGACAAGTGGATCTTGAGCTAAAAAGACCGTTACCAAATATTGGGGTCTAACCTCGATTCAAGGTACTGGTGGACAGTTTGGATTAGATAGAGTTGAGTGGAGTTCCAGTCCATGCGAAGGAGTCGAAGCAGAAGGGATCTGCCCATAAGGGACCGAAGTCTATCCCGATTTGGTCCAGAGTTCTGTCAAAATTTGGTATATTTTAGACATAACCTTTTCTGGGGGAACCAACTAATTTTGGTTCGGTTGGGGATGTAATTCTGGGTTTAATCAGCACCGTTAGATGCTGGTGGACAACCAAATCTTGAGACTTTCACCCCATGCAATTAGAAAATTTTATCCACATAAATCTGAGCCAACCTGTCAACGCTTCATGAGACTTTAATTGCAATAAAGTGAGTCACCTGGGTTAATCGGTCCATGATCACCCAAATCATGTTATTCCCTTTTTGAGTCTTCGGTAGGCTAACTATGAAATTCATGCAGATATGATCCCACTTCCACTATGGAATAGCGAGGTTTTGTATCTCGTCGCCAGGCCGTTGATGTTTTGCTTTCACACGTAGACAAGCTAGACAACGTGCCACAACAAAGCCACATCCTTTTTCATGCCATGCTACCAAAATGTTGTACGTAAATCCATATACATTTTGGTGTTCCTGGATGCAAGGAATACTTTACAAAATGAGCCTCGTGTTTTCCCATTTGGTCATGGTCGATGCAATTTCGATAATTAACTAAACTACGGTTCGATAAACTGCAATGTTGACAACGGAAGACTACTTCAATTCAAAGTTTACTTGAAAACAAGATTGCTCCATCATAAGAAGATAGCTACCATCATTGTATATTATTTATTATTTATTTTTATTTTTATTTGAGTCTAGGACTTATGTGTGTCATATCATAGTTTGACAAATTTAGATGTACTCAAAGTCTACTTAAAAATAGTCTACCTAACCCAAATTCTATCATGACTCGAACCCAAACTCAAAACCATTTCCAAAATAGGCTATAAACCAAACCAAAAACTTTTTGGAATTGGGCAAACTGAATTTGGACCGAGTTCTGCCCAAATACTAGTCGAATTCAGGTTCCCAAAACAGAAACCCTAGTCAGCCTCCATTCCTGATGACTTAGCTTAGAACGATCGATTTTTTGAATGTTTGATGACCGAACTATGCCCGAACTCGGTCTCATAAAACCTTATAAATAGAGAAGCTTTCCACCATTCCAAATAACTCGTTCATTCATTCTTTCATCTTCTTCTTTATTGAGCTATAAACCTTCTCCATCTGCTCAAACAACTTACTTTACTCCGAAATGTTGACATGTGAGTTGACTAGAAGTTGTTTCAAGAGTTGTACAAAGTTGGAAAAGTCCAAGTCAGCTTTTATTTCAAAAACTTAAAGTTGAAGTTGTTGTGCCCTTCGGATCAAAGCACGAATCTGGGCAAGCCTTCAGATCAGAACATATGTTTTCAAAGGTAGTGGATTAGCATCGAGCAAGAGTTCTCAAGACTGGATTAGTCCTCCACGAGGAAAACCAGTATGCATCGCGATGTTTGCATTTGATCTTCTAAACTCTATTTTTAAATTCCACACATCTGTGCTTTACTGCTTAATTATTTTTTGTTGGTACAATGCCTCACTTTTATTAGGGAATTATTAACACACTCTGTTCCCCCCTCCCCCGAGTTGCGTTGTCAGCTTCAATTGGTATCAGAGCTAAATTCTCTTCTATATGCTTTACATCTTGAGAGCAAGACACTTGGCAACTTTGTAGTCTATCTTCACTAATAAAAGCCAGTCCACAAATAGACCTCCTCTATTCGGTAGAACCAACTACACATATTGGAAAACACGAATGAGTTTCTATCTCAAGTCAATAGACTTTGACCTCTAGTTAATTGTTATTGACGGATACAAAAATCTAGCTAGAATAGTTGTAGATGGAAACTTAGTAGAAAAGCCTAATGATAGATACACGGACTTGAAAAAAGGTAAGCCAGCCTTGATGCTAGAGCCATCAATGCTTTGTTCTGTGCTGTAGACAAGAATAAGTTTAATAGGGTATCTACTTGTACCACTTTACATGAGATCTGAAAACTTCTTGACGTAGCTCTTGAAAGTGCTTCTAAAGTGAACGAGTCCAAGATCATCATGCTTACACAAGAATATGAGTCATTCAGAATGAAGCCTAATGAGACCATCACATGAATGTTTACACATTTATTAGACATTATTAATCCTCTCTCTTCTCTTGGCAAAGATTATAGCAATCATGAAAAAATTCGCAAGGTGCTTAGGGGACTTACAAAGAATTGAAACCTATAGGCAACTGCGATCATTAAAAAAAGACCTAACTATAATGATGCTCGAGATAGTTATAAAAAAATTGATAACCCATGAGCTGGACCTTAAAGACCTTGAAGAGTCAGCACCAAAAGAGAATACTCTAGCCTTCAAAGCTCATCAAAAAATGTCTCTAGCGATGAAACTGATGATGATGATTCAAACGGTGAGGAACAAGCCCAAATGGTAGGGAACTTCATAAAATTCTTGAAATTTGAAATATCAAATCGAAAGAAGAAGAACAATCAAAACAACGATACTGAAGAACTTGTATGCTATGGTTGTTATAAGATGAGTCATATAAAGAAGGATTTCCCAATAGTAAAGAAGGGGAATATATTTATCGTTCAAGCAGAAGACCATCTTCACGCAAGTATGCCAATACAAGCATATGGCATGAAAGCGAAGCGAACGAATCCAAAGTGGAAGAAAGTCCTCATGAAGGTGCAAACCTTTGCTTAATGGTATTTGCAGATCAGATAAATATGTAAGGACCCTGATTTTTTTTAGAATTATTTTTTTATCTATTTTATATGTTTTCTATTTATTAAATTAGATTTTTATTTTTAATTATGACTATAGATGTACTTTTTCGTAGTTTTTGATTTTTGAAGCACAATAATTATCAGTTTCTCAAATCTATTCCCATCATTGTATTCTAGACGAGTCCACCTTTAGTTTGATATATCAGGTCCCATCTAAACATGTTCCTTTGTGCTATATTTTTTTTTCATGTGCAACTTTAGGGGTAAAATAGTCATTTTAGTCTCTACCGTAAAATTTGACTAGCTTTTCAATTAGCAATTAAGGCCCAACTTCGATCCAAATTATTTGACCCAATATATGGTTTTGATCTATTTCGAGCCTACTACGCATATGTCATTGGTGTGCCACTCAATTGAGTTCCCATGTGCTAGTTTATCTTAAATGGCACACAAGTCAAAACTATAGATATATTGGACTCAAATCGATCACATAAATTCTACCGACCCAAAACTAGTCCAACTAGGGACTCGTGGAGCCTATCCTAGGGTATCCTAACCTATTAGACATATCTTAGATTAATTTTATTGGATTAATATGCAGCCGCATTAATCAAATCTAATTTAAATCAAATCCTATAACAACTTTCCTATTTTGGAACCAATTTAAATCCTAGGAGATAGAATTGTTGTATCTTTTAGAATATGCAATCAAATCCCACCAAAACAAATCCTACTCCACCCTAACTTCTTCCCCCTAATGTGAATCCCTCCGATCGAGGATTTATGTACACTTTTTAAATATTTCTCTATTAAAACCCTCCAACTTCTTTTATATTTTTGCACTTTTCTTTTTACCCCAGAGAAACTCATCACCCCGACCTCTTCCAACCCTCCTACCACTTTCATCTCGACCCTAAGACACCCCCCCTAACATCCTCCGAATTAGTGCTAAATTCGTCACAGTAGGTTAGTCAACTTGTAGACAAGATTTCATCAGCTTTTTTCTCATCTGTTTACTTCAAACCAAATCTGAGCGGTACCTTTGTGTATCTACTCCAACTTCTGATTGTCGGATCCTCCAGTTCCAAACGGTTTGTTCGTGGTATCGATTCTACGACAGGGTGTCTACAACTGACGAATGTAATTGCGAGCCATTTTTTACCTATCTAAGGTCAGTTTCTAACCTTCTTATATTTTTTATTCAGAATCTAGACGTCGATACCTTTTTCGACGCATATCTGTAGGATAGGTTTCGTATCTATTTGCTATTTTTTAAAAATTTATGACATTTGCCGTGTTACCGAACTCCGAAAAATTTCGCTTTCCTTGTGTCCAAAAGTGTTGAAACTCCATGAAACCATATTGAACTTTATGTTGTGCAAGGTTTAACATTATAAATACTATTTTTAACTAATTTTTGGAATTTATATAAAATTTAATATTTTTAAACATTTATTGTTTTAGGCCTCAAATTGCAAACCAGGTCTAGGAATAATATTATAGAATCAATACAAATCTTGTACAAATTTTTTTTTATGTATAAAATATATAGTTTATTATTATATAATACTGATAAATATTTTCCAGCATTAAAAGTGATATTTTATGTTAATAATATATTACTTTTATATGTAGATTTAATACTATATATGTTATATTAAATAGAGTAGTCAATATGACTAGTTTTGGTATAAATATATTATTAAGGTCTATGTATGGTAAGTACATATATAGTAATTTATTAATTTATATTATGTTCGTATTTCAGAATTCGAGCGTCGAAACTGAGATCCATCAATTCTAGTGATCTCACATCGCTAAAATTGATAAAGCGACTGTATGGATCGCCAAGACAAGATTGTTAACCTTGTGGTTAATCGTCTTTTCTCGATTCGTGTGGCATAGGTTTCGTTGTATGAATTACGAGATGCAAAAGTAATATTTGAACCTAGAGTTTGTAATCCACAATATTAATGAATATTGATCATAGAGATTAATATAACCTAGCTCTAGGTGGTATGATTAATAAAATAGTTTATGTGGGTATTACACGAGTTAGAACGACCCAAGCTTTCTAGGTAGGAGTGGTTAGTCATAATTGTATTTAGTAAATAATGCATATTTGTTTATGATTTGGGTTGGTAGATATTGTACGGAGTATGATTCATTCGTTCATGGATGGTTCGGGTAGATTTTGGTTCTGCACTCTCCGCATAGATTGGACAAAACTTCAGGCAAGTACACCTTGCTAAACTTTAGAGTATTTACATGCTTTTCTATAGTTCCATTCCTTCTTGCTTGGTTATATATTTCTCTTGCTTTATTTATGGTTACTTTTTAGTTTCACATGCACGTAGCTTGTTACTTTTTCTTTCCATATTTACTTGTTCTATCTTTCCTATCTTTTTCGTGTCTAGTGACAGCATTGATATGCCTGTGCCATGTTTCCCCTAACCTGTTTGACCCGTACTTGACTTGGAAATAACTAGATAGACTTGAGTTCCTAGTACCTTAGGAGAGAATATTTTATTAGTCGTGGCTATATCTCTATTGTTAGTGCCTCCCCGGGCTACAATAGAGCACCTGTTATAGGACTGTTAGTACCTCACCGGGCTACAGTTTTGTCACGATCCGCTCCCTAATAATCGGACACGAGTCGGACACGCCCAGCCTTCGTCGTTAGGCACGAAGAAGTAAGCTTTACCAAACTAGAGAAATCTAACCAGATAAACATGAACAAGTATGAAATCACAACATCTATAAATGTATCCCAAACCCAGAGTAAAGTACAAGTCTCAGAATTTATTACATTCCAGCAGAATAAAAGATAGAGTCTACTAGTCTCAGATACAAGGTAAAATGTAAAGTGCTAATGGTAAATCTCTAGGCTTCTGCAGCCTCTAAGTCGATAGCAACCCCATCTAGCTCTCCTGCATCAACTGGCTCTCGGCTATAATAAGTATCGCACAGGGCCTCCAACTCACCTGCAACATATCCTATTCAGGAGCGGAGCAAGTACAGTTCTAGGTAATGAACAAGATATCATGATATGAAAGTACAAGGGAACATGGTATGTAAAGTACAAGAAAGAACATGGTGTATAAGTACATGAAAGAACATGGTACGTAAGAACATGAAAGAACATGGTATCTCAGGAATCATAGGAACTAAGTACATGATAAATCTTCTGAACATGTGTGTACAATATTTGAAATATAACTAAATAAGTGACCGGCTAGGGGTAAACACATGAAAGCACATGAAAGCACATGAATGGTACAACTTAGGACCCGCGTGCACGATGTGGGGTCTAAGCTAAACACACCTGAGTTGTTTCTTGGGTTTGGTCACATAAATAGTATATTTCCCCTCCCCAGTTACAAGTAATAAGAATAAGGAACATGAGCACCAAAAATACATGTGTTTTCCATAAATAAATTCACTTTATTTATTTTGTATCTGAGAAAATTACAACTGTAGGAATCCGATCTAGAAGACGATCGCTTTATCCTTTGGACTATGCGAAGAAGAAAAGCTCTCAAAATTTTGACAGTAGATATCAATGTATCTGTACAATGAATAAAAAAAGAACTCTATTTATAGAGTCAAAACAGTAACTGAAAAGATAACTACCTCACCACTAGTGCATTTGAAAAGTCACGCAGACTCTAAATACACGCAGGGTTAGTGAGTAGTTACTGGACGTGGCCCGTAACTGTTGGACACATGGCATTAGTGCATGGGTCGTGTGCAAGTTACTGGGCACGCGAGAGAGAGATCGGTGGCATGGCTGCCACGTACTCCAGTTGAAATGAAATCCACGCTGTCTTGCTGAAGGCAAAAAATCCACGCAGTTTCGTTGATGCAGACTCGTTGAAGGCGAAATCCACGCAAGCTTTGAAGAAGAATACTTCAGAAATTCATGCAGGCTTTGAGAAGAATAACTCAAAAATCCACGCAAACTTGAGGAAGGAGAAGGTTCAGAATCCACGCCAACCGCCAGCTGTCTTGATTTGGCACGCTTCGTCTGACACAAAATCTCTGACATTGATTATATTGTCAGCCGCATTAAATGAAGATAAGACCCAAAGTCACGCCAACTTGGTGAAGAGTGAGTCTTGCTAAGGAAGATTTCGAAAATCACGCAAAAGACGGCGATGATCTCTCAAATTCTATGCATACGTGGCATACGAGGAGACGTTTCTCGACTGCTGTGTTGTCAGTCATTGTAATTCTGACGTATGGCTGAGCTGTCTCTGCGTGACTTCTAAAGGAGATGGCCAGGCAGAACTTAGCGTATCTTTTGTGCTGCTTTTCGGATCACTCTGCGTGACTTGTTCTGATCAACTCAGCGTGACTTTCATTTTTGAAGCCTACAAAACCCCCTTCAAAGTTTTCGAAAAAAATGATAAAATATTTTCGAAATACTTTGAAATAGAGATGATGAAATGAGTTAAAGTCACGCTGAGATGGCTCCAAAAAGATATTTATCCCTAAATGATTAGACTGTTGGGATTCTGTGCAGTTAGGATCCCGTATCAAGCTCCTAAATCGAGATGAATCATGATGGGCCGTTTAGAATGAACCTATAAATAAGCCATAGATTACTTCTTTCCTTCTTTACTTGCTTTTGAAAGTGAGAACCCTCAGAAGAGAACTCCATCTTCGCCGACGAATTCCTTCCTCCCCGACTTCCTTTTCTCCTTTCTTAGTCGAAATGGCTCCCAAGAAAGCTGATGCTCAGGCCAAGGGGAAAGCCCCTGCAACTTCTTCGCGTGCCACTACTGACAAACTTCCTCGGCAGGAAGTTCCGCAAGCTCCTATGCATCGTAAGTGATGGAAGAACATGATCTGTTGAAGATGAGTTTGATGAAGATGAACTCCACATAGAACTTTTTAGGGTCTTTAAAATAATAAACTTCAGAAATATATCCCCCCTTCTTAGGGCAAAGGATATTAATAAAGTATGCCTCCCTCTTTAGGGTCGACCATACTTCACATCTTCGTGTTTACGAAGCTCTGTGTTCCACGCAAAGGAGCATGACTCTCATAATTCTGCGTGACTTTTTACGTTGGCAGAAATGTCTATGTTAAAATAGTTACGCTGCTTTCAAGATGACGCTGCATTATTTTTCACATATTGACAGAGATATCAATGTTGAATTATTCACGCAGACTTCTGAGAGTCATCTTCTGGATAGATTTAGTCTTCATCCTAATCTGTCTGGACTTTGCGTGAATAACTCACTCAGTATGTTATGGCAGTATATCCATATAGAGTCTATATCTGACTTTGTCTTCTACCATTTCTTGTAGTGAACATCCGAAGCGAAGAAGCAGATTTTGAAGGGTGCTTGAGTATCTCATTTAAGCATGATTTATCTCATGTAACATTCCCTCAATTTGATCTTCCTGAAGCAAGACTATCATTGTTGGCCCACCAAGACCACACAACCTTACTCTGCTTGATGAATGGACAACCTTTTCAGAGTCTGGATCTGGTATCCCACAAGAAACCAGCATTCTTATTCGGAGATACTATAGCACAAAAATCTCAGCCGAAGGGCATCAGGGAAAAGGTGTGTTTCTGCTTTGAGGGGGATGCGAAACAACCTATGTACTGGCCAAAGGTTTCCCGGGGTTTATCAATCATGAGACTTATGCATGCCAGCTATCCGAGAAAGATGTCCTGGTATTTGACAGAATATCAGCAGGCGAAGGCAAGCCATATTATTTACAGGAAGGAGGGATTTTTCAGTACCCCGGAGGATCATGTATCAGTATTTCGGGGTTTGAAGCCTGGATGCATACCACCTGAAGACTCAGCCATATTGATGCCATTCAGGATGCCCATTTTCATAAATGAATTCATGTCCAACAAGAATGCATTCTATCCCACTGACTCGACACCGAGGATGAACGGCCTGATGAATCAAGAGAATGTAAGATGGAAGACTTTGGTCAACTGGGCTTTGGAGAATTTCGCGACTGAGCTGAAGAAGATAAATCTCTATGATGCCGTCGTCAATTCATCCTATGGTTTCAAGCCTAACCCCTTTCTATTCTTAGCTTTGGTTGAGAGATATAATCACAGAACAGGGACCTTTATGACTCCGAAAGGAGAGATGGGCTTCGCCCTTCATGAGATGGAATACATCTCACACCTGCCTTCAGGCTCGCTGCCGTATGAGGAATATGTTCCTACAACAGAGGAACTGAACTTTCTGTCAGAGAAGAACCCAGAGATGGTCCATCTATTTGAAGAGATGATGTGCCATTTTGGCACATGCACTCTATATTACAAGGGTTCCAAGGATGAAGCTGGCAACCACATTCAGAAGTGGATGTCCTACCTTTTCATGAACCGTGAGAAGGATGAAAAGAAAATAAATGAGAAGAGGTGGTATCGGATTAGCAACTTCAAACCTCTTTCTGAAAGTGAAATCACTCATTTGCTGGAGAAATATGATTGCAAAGATTTCACGATTACTGAAGACTGGTACGAGTTCAAAGCTGGAACCACTTTCAGCTCTTATGTTAGACAGAGCGGAAAGAGCCTGTCAAGGAACGGTCATCTGGCTGGATTCCTATCCATGTGGTTAAGAAGATTCATCATTCCTGGCTCCAGCTCTTTGGACAGGATACACAGAGGTGTTATCTTTGCAGCAGTGTACCTCATGTATGGTTACAAGCTGGATTTGTTATCGACGATGACCTGTAGGCTAAATACAGGTCTCCAAAATTTTGTCACGAATATGTTGTCTGCTCAGAGGATGATGACTGAAGAATTCCCAAGAATAGAGATGCCCTTCACGTATCTTTATGGTTGGCTTCTCCTTCATCATGATGGTCTGATACCTCCAGGGCAGGAGAAAGTAGCAGTCTTTTTATGGAGAGGTACTCTGGAGAGACGTTCTGGAAGGTTCACACCCTCCCAGAATGTAGAAATGTTTTGAATAGGGCGTCACATTGGTTGATCCAATGTGTTCCTCCACCATCGGGCTATGAGAGTATGCCCTTAAATATGATGGACGGAGATATGGGAGACCGACTAGATGATGTAGCCTTCCAATGGTTACAGAGGATCCGGCCTTCTCATCTAGTATATCGTCACGAAGAAGTGGCATATCTGGAACCATATTTACCAAGCAGATTTGCCAGACAATTTGAGTATGACCAACTCCATGTTGGGAACGCCACTACTTGTTTATCTGCTCGTGGAGGACTCATTGATGGAGCTCGAGCTTGGAGATATTTTGCAGCTAGAGATACAAAAGTCGTATTCTCTATGCCTAATCCTTTATCTAGCTCGGGGCCAAAGATGCTTTATACGTATGCACGTTTCTATGTATCGTCGAGCACTTTCAGACCGAGTTTCAATCTGAAGACCTTTGTTGCAGAGGATGATCCAGCTCCATCGAAGAGGTCAAAGAAGAAAATTGTGATTCAGCACTTTCCTTCAGAACCCGAAGATGAGACAACAGAAGTTGAGTCTCCCTATGAATTATTCCAGGAAGGAAATTTTTCTGATGAGGTCCTTCCTCCTATATTTATCTCTTTCTAAGAGGAAGAGAAGTGACGAATCTGAGACCATCTCTAAGAGGAGTATTAAATCTCCAACATCTAGAAAAAAGAAGAAAGGAGTCTCAGTGACTGCTACATCCTCTTTAGGCGGTATCTCAGTTGATGAGGACGATGCCGCTGATAAAGACGAAGAGACTGATGAAGACGACGCTCCTTTGATAAGGAGGTCAAGAGGCAGATATGTCAAGAAGTCTGCCAGCAAAGTTAAGGGCAACAAACTCTTAGAAACGATCATGAGTGGAGGAGTTTTGCCAGAAATCAGTGAAGCAGCTTCTACTGAGAAGACCGAATCTGATGATATTCACCTTGCAACAGCTTCAACTGAACATACTGAAGTAGAGTCTGTTCAAGTTCAGAAAATAACTGCTCCGACCACAAGTGGAGTAGCTATTGAACCCTCGAAGACGAGGGTAATCCCATTTGAGCATGGGACAGAAGGTGTCATTCAAGCACTGGATGACCAGATTGATTATTCTGAAGAAACAACAGCTCCGGAAGAAACTACCAAACAATCAGATGTTCCTGAAATTCAAGCTGAAGAAAACATTTCTTTGGCCAGAGGCGACGAAGACGTGCCGGCGTCTGAGCTATCAGCTGCTGATGATTTGTTAAAGAATGTTTGTCAAGATATCATTCTTCGAACCGATATTCCAGAGACAACTGAACCGGCAGCCAATACTGAGCTTGCTATCGTCATTGTTCCAAGACTCATGAAGATGTAAATATCATTGATTCTGAATCAGAAGCTCATCCTGAAGACGAAGAAGAAGAAGAAGCTGAAGGAGGAGAAGACTGGCATGCTGGCACCTCTACTCCTTACGATGAAGACAAAGTCAAGGAAAACAAAATGGAACTTAGCCCTGAACCTGCTCAATCACCGAACAATGCTTTAGCACCCAGTAATTCTGGAGCTGGAAGCAGCCATATAAAGCAGGTATCGGATACAATCATGGACCGGTTGCGAGAGGAAGCAAAGCTCCCTCCTCATACCGAGTATGAACCCCAGCCAGGTAGAACTTTATTTCAAATTCTGTTTTCGCTGCTTCTTTCTTTCTTTAAATGCTGATTGCATTTCTCTTTAACTGTAGGAACTGCTGCAGCAATGAGTTCGACTCATGCTCCGCTTATCCAGGCTGATACTGATGAAGGGGATTCACACTTAACTTCTCCGATGGCACATACTTCTGTTCCGAGGATAGAGAATATTCAAGATTCTTCTTCCATGATAACAGCGACTCCTGGATTTGAGACTGGATTAACAAGAACTCTAGGAATGTATTCAGATATCATTTACTCATATCTAGATACATTTTCCAAACGTTTCTTGAAGGATGAAGCTATGCCATTTTCTGATCTTCGAACTATGGTTAAGTTCCCCCTCATGGCGCTGCATCATGCTGGTTGTGAATCTCAGTGCATTTTCTTCAAACATCTCCTGGATGAATTAGAAGTAACTATCCGAAAGTACTGGGAGACTAAGAAGGAAGATCTTCAATCTTTAACTGCAACTGAAATTAGTCAACTAGAGCATGAAGCACAATCCCAACAAGCAGCTCTTGAAGCATTCCTTGCCTCTTCTACTGAGAAATTAGTAGAAAAGGGTGAAGAAATATTAGCTATTCGTCAAAGAGTAGAGCTTCTGGAGAAGGATAAAGTGTCCAAGGCTGAAGAACTGAGAAAATTAAAAGAGGAACTAGCTCGTCTTCAAGAGCGCATTACTGTCATGGAAGCAGATCAAGCTGAGGTTGCTACTACTTATATCTCTGAAGTTGAACACTATGAGACTCTTCGGAAGGAACGAGAACGGATACAGGCGGAACAGATTGAAGAAGTCAGCCGTCGCCAGTCTACCATCATTACTTTTGATGAACAGAATATTTCAATTGTAGCAGCAGAACGAGTTAGAAAAACTCATGAAGAGAAACTGACTGCTGTTCTAGATCGTATTAGGGAGCTGATAACTCCAAATGAGTGAACTTCTTTTATTTTCACTTTCACTTGTATCTCATGTTTTGGTTCTGGAATGAGAGTAAATAAAAATCCTTGATCAGACTTTTGGTTTTGCTGTTTTGAAAATGATAGATTCATAGAAAATATGTTCAGAGATAAATAATACATGACATATTTCAGTAGAATAGAATATACAAACGATAATTCTATCAAATGATATTAAACTAGAAATGATCTTAGTTTAATACTGATTGGAAAAAATAGAATTCAGACATAAAAATATCTTTAAATTCAATTTTTCATGATCTTTAGACTCGGAAATCAAAAGACTAAATGAATGAACGGATTAACCGTCAGATTATAATGAATGAATGAACCGTCGGATAGATGAACGGACGAGCCGTAAAGTATTGATGAACGGTCAAAACCGTCAGATGAACGGATGAACCGTCAAATATGAATCATTTTTTTTTTCAAAACAGTCAATAGAAACCATATTGGAAGACAGAAGGTTGCAATAGAAGTCACCGATACTTGTATCGGAATCCCAAGAAGTGGTACTAGAAGAATCAGATCTCTTATCTTCGTCAGACTCAAGATCTTCATGGATAATGTTGATAAAAGGAGTAGGAGCAGTATAACCCAATCCGCATTTCGTCCTTCCATATTTCAAAGGAGGAATCCGGACAGGAATTTTTCTTCCTTTTCTATTATTAAGGCCAGTCCTGAAGTCATAGCCCATATTTTTGATGATGTCTCTAGATTGCTGACTATAACGACGTAGTTGTAATCTTCCAGTATCATCATTTTTGTCATCATCTTCAATATCAGAAGGATTTTGAGGCCCTTTGTAGAAGAATATTGGAATGTCTCCTGGCTTTCTGCTGGAAACTAGAAAGTATGAAGATTGTACAGGTTCTAGAGATACATCTGTATGAACAGTCTGTACAACTCCTATGGTTATTGTGTTCAAGTCATCTAACAGATGTAAATAACTATGAACATAATTACACACATCAACGTACTGCAAAGGTGGAGACTTTTCATTAAATGTAAAAGCAGCAATATTTACATTGGGAGAAGGCTGAGCCTTAGAGATTTTAGCCAAGTCAATGACTAAAGGAGAAGAAGAAGAAGCTTTGTTTCGATTAAGATCGATAACAAATGGCTCAGAAGAGGTGAGCTCCCTTGAAGTTTGAGTAGGAAGAGTAGTCCGCCCTCTAACTGGAATTAGCAGAGTATCTTGTGAAGGTACAGGAACTGTAGTACGCCCACTGACAGGAATGATCAGTGTATTCTGAGTAGATGACTGAGGTAACGGAGAGATCCGTCCACTCACTGGAATGATGAAAGAATCTTCTCCGAAGGGTTTAGGAGATTGTTGCTGAGTAGTTCGATATTTAACAGGGATTATTAAAGTCTCACTTTGTGCATCTTCTTTCTCCATAGCTTGTATGATCCTTGTATATTCTTCTTTATACATTCGGGAATCATTGAAATAAGCTTCAACCCCATGGAAGGGATTTATATCAGCAACTTCTTTTTGTACTCTCCCATTGCTATCAATGTACTTAAAACATTGATGAAGAGTAGAGGGCACCACATTATTTTCATGAAGAAAGGGCCTCCCCAGAAGAAGATTATAGGATCCCGCGATCTCGATCACATAGAAAGTGACTTTAGATCTGAAATCACCTATCTGAAGCTTCAGATGAATCTTTCCCAAAGGCTCACTTCGGCTTTGATTGAATCCCAAGATAGTAGTAACCGTCTTGGAGAGTTTGTGAAGAGGGATTTTTAGTTCATCCAACAAACTCTTTGGCATTATGCTTATAGCAGACCCTGGGTCAATGAGAATACGATCTATCTTCATCGTATCAATATAACCAGTGTAGTAGAGAGGTCGATCATGTCGATTATCCTCCAGTAACATGTCGTCTTGTGTAAAGGTGATATTTGGGATAATCTCCAGTACACTGTTGCAATGTAAGCAAGTGGCAGGTTCCGCATCCGGCTTCTTCAATTGTGCAAGACAAGAGTCAGCTTGTAGAAGTGCTTCACTTAACGTCTCCCGAGTCTCTTTGGAAAGACGTAGAAGTTCAAAAAGGGACATTCTAGCGGGAGTATTAGCAAGCTGAGCCAAAATGTCGAAGTTGTAAGGCTTCTGAAGTCCAAGAGGAGAAGACTTCTTGATTGGCTTATCAAACCGAGCCTGTTGTTTGCCTTTCTCCAGAGCCGTAGGCTTGGGAGGAACAGGTTCAGTAGATGGTTCTTCCTCGGGAGGAACATTAGGAGCATCTTTAGCATCTGAAGGGATATCAGTAGGATCTTCGGGATTTTTAGAATAATCCTTTAGGTAAGGTTTCCCCGTTCGAGTAGCACTAACAAGTGCTTCTTCTTTATCTTTTGGCTCTGTGTCAGAAGTAGACCCAAGAGAAGTCATATGACATAACTTGATCTTTCCAGCCTTCTTGGATTTTTGAGAAGAAATCTTTTGAGGAGAAGGCGATTCAAAATCTGCCACTAGATCAGGATGGATCCACATGATTTCTCCTGTTTCCAAAGTGATTGGCACTAATCCTTCAAACTGTGGAGGAGGAAGATTCACTATGTCAAGAGTTGCCTTGGGAATAGGAATAATCCTACTTTCAAGGAGTTGAGGAGGGAAATTTCCAAATTGCATAGAGACGACGTTGGAGGTGACGGTCTTCTCTTTTGGAGTAAGAGAGATAGCTCCAGATTTAATCATTTCTTGGATCTTTCCTTTCAATACATAACATGTACGAATTGTATGACCCAGCATTCTGTGATATGGACAGTATTTAGGATGATCTGTCTTACCAGCTTCATCAGGTTTCTTGATCTCTGGTAATTGTATTTTATTATCCTTCAGCAGACGTTCAAAGATACCAAGGACATCGTCGTCATCAAAAGAATATTCTTCTCTGGGGCGAGGTGTTCTTGATTGTTGAGTTGTAGAGGCAGAAGTTTGAACATTCGATGCATCTTTGCTCTGAAGATTAACTTCTAGAGTTTCTTTTCCTTTGCGAGCATTATTTTTATTGTTAGCCCCTTGTCCTGTTTCTTTAGGAGTCATCTGCACTCCTAAACCTTTGAAGGTTTCAGCACTGATTTCTGCAGCTTTAGCACTGACTATGAAGGAAGGCCAATCTTGAAATTAAGTGGACCCTGTCCACATACTGATGATTGGCAACAAGTTTGATTTGCACGTGTCAATGGTGACAGCATCAGGAGTTCCAAGAGGCATCTTCAGAGCTTCTCTTCGAAACCGTTCAATGTATTCCTCTGTAGATTCATTATTTTTCTGCTTGATTCTAATAAGAGCAGACATAGTCATGTCATTAAGCCCTTCATAGAACCTTTCAAGAAACATCTGTTTGAAACCAGCAAATGAGGTAATACTCCCATCTGGGAGACTTCTATACCATTCATAAGCCGTTCCCTTGAGACATCCAATAAATACCCGAGTAAGGAGAGCATCACTTGGTTGTAATTAATCAGTCATTACTTCAAAGTGATTGATAAACTGACTTGGAGAAGTGGTTCCATCATAGAATGAGATAGTAGGAGGCTTGTATTTAGGAGGATATGATACTTGCTTCCATTCTATCGGATAAGGCTGCTTGATGCCTAACCTTTGTAAACCATCCTTCTGTTTGAATGCCTCGAATTTAGTTTTGAGATTTTTCAATTCTTCAGAGACAACTCCCGAAGATTGTGGAGTTGTGGCTTGTAGAGAATAGTTAGGAGGAGGAACAACATTGTAAGCACTACCCCCAGCTCCAGAGAGACTAGGATTTGGTTGAGCAGGTCCAGGAGTATTGGATTGTACTGCTGGAGGAACTTGTACTGGACTTATATCAGTATCAACTGGTACGGCATCTGATACAGTCTGTCGATTTTGCAACTGAGCTGTCATGAGTTCATACATTGACTTCATTGTGTCAGTCATAGACTTCATTTGCTGTTCCAAAGAAGCAATTCTTTGATCTTGAGGAGTCAGGAAAGAAGATGGTTCATCAGTATTCCCATCAACCATGTAAGTCGTGACTGTATGAGGGATTATTGATGAACTAGTAGATGTTGTATGCTCTGAATCATTGCTTCGTGTATCAAAGTCAACTATAGGAGAATTACCCCCAGTAGGAAGAGGTGGGAAGTTAGATTCTCCAAGAAATTCAGAATCAATTTCAGGGATCAAATTTCTTTGACTAGAAGCCAGGACTCTTGCTCTGGTGTTTTTATATACTCCATCTGGACTATCAACTCTACCCCCGGTGTCCCGAGAAGTCATGTTGACAGAGGCAAACAAAGGCTCATCTTCATCAGGCATAGGTTTATACTGAATCCTATTAAAGATAGACTGTCGTTTATTTTGACATCTGCATTGCATTGTGACTCTTGGCTGGAAGTCACATTCAGTATGATCACCATGGTCTTGAACTGTTGATTCACATCTGCACTGAATTATGACTCTTGGATAGAAGTCACATTCAGCATGTTCCTTTGATATAGAATTACTCCTTCTCTTCTGTTGAAGATATTCCCGTAAATCTGTTTGTGAAGATTGAGGAATATACTTCCTGTTCTTGGGTCTTGATGGCTCTTGATTATACAAAGAGTGATTAATGTGAGCCACATAATTTCTTGCATACTCTGCATCTGGATCTTTTATCTTCATATCCAATTGGTATGGTTTCTTAACACCAGAAGTGCTGAGTTTTGTTCTTAAATCAGTGGAAGGTAACATATTAATTTTGGAAACATGGAGTTTTCCTTCCATTTATCTGGATATTTGCAGAGAAGGAAGAGTTAAACCACTCCCTTGATTAGGAGTTGGTAACAGACCCTCTTTAATGGACAGATTCTGTGCCCAATTTGAAGAAATCAAAGAAGAAGACATTAAGGAATGTTTCTTCTTAGACTCATTCAGATGTTGAGACATAGAATGTCCAGAAGGAAGAGTAGTCAAAAGACCATCTCCTTTCCTTTGACTAACAAAAGTATCAGTCAAAGCTGTTCCTGGAGTAAAAACTACAGGAGCAGAAGAAACAACTAAAGAGTTATTCCTTTTCGAAGGGACTTTGTGTGGAAGACCACCCCCAGTTCTAGTAGAACTCGGTGAAGAAGAAGAGATAACTAAGGAGTTATTCTTCTCTGATGAAATACACGCTGAAACAGACTTGGTTAAAGAACCAGAGCTGTTAGCGTGACTTTTGATTTTAGAATTACACGCTGAAACAGATTTGGCTAAGGAGCCAATACTGTCAGCGTGACTTTTGAATGTGGGATTGCACATTGGAATAGATTTGGCTAAGGAGCCAGTACTATCAACGTGACTTTTAGAGTTGAATTTGCACACTGGAACAGATTTGGCTAAAGAGCCAGTACTGTCAGCGTGACTTTTAGAATTGAATTTCCACGCTGGAACAGATTCGGCTAAGGAGCCAGTACTGTCAACGTGACTTTTAGAATTGAATTTGCACGCTAGAACAGATTCGGCTAAGGAGCCAGTACTGTCAACGTGACTTTTAGTTACTGTCATCTTCGAGCGCACAAGAGTGTGCGTGCTTGCAATGGAGTTCTTACCAGTGTTAGGAGTAGACACTATGGCAGAGACTCCACCATTGACTGCCAACTGATTCTTAGGGACATAGACAGAGTGTCCCTTCGACTTGGCAGTGATAATGGAGGCTGGAATGGGCTTGCCACCCTTAGCCCACTGTATTTCTTCATAGGCAAGTTGATCGAATCTGATCGTCATCACCTTCTTCGTCGAGCCGATAGACGAAGTATCGCATTGAGTTGTTACCATCTCAGAAGAGGAGATGGTTTTCCCCAGCAGAGTCGCCAATTTGTTTTCCATAAATAAATTCACTTTATTTATTTTGTATCTGAGAAAATTACAACTGTAGGAATCCGATCTAGAAGACGATCGCTTTATCCTTTGGACTATGCGAAGAAGAAAAGCTCTCAAAATTTTGACAGTAGATATCAATGTATCTGTACAATGAATAAAAAAAGAACTCTATTTATAGAGTCAAAACAGTAACTGAAAAGATAACTACCTCACCACTAGTGCATTTGAAAAGTCACGCAGACTCTAAATACACGCAGGGTTAGTGAGTAGTTACTGGACGTGGCCCGTAACTGTTCGACACATGGCATTAGTGCATGGGTCGTGTGCAAGTTACTGGGCACGCGAGAGAGTGATCGGTGGCATGGCTGCCACGTACTCCAGTTGAAATGAAATCCACGCTGTCTTGCTGAAGGCAAAAAATCCACGCAGTTTCGTTGACGCAGACTCGTTGAAGGCAAAATCCACGCAAGCTTTGAAGAAGAATACTTCAGAATTCACGCAGGCTTTGAGAAGAATAACTCAAAAATCCACGCAAACTTGAGGAAGGAGAAGGTTCAGAATCCACGCCAACCGCCAGCTGTCTTGATTTGGCACGCTTCGTCTGACACAAAATCTCTGACATTGATTATATTGTCAGTCGCATTAAATGAAGATAAGACCCAAAGTCACGCCAACTTAGTGAAGAGTGAGTCTTGCTAAGGAAGATTTCGAAAATCACGCAAAAGACGGCGATGATCTCTCGAATTCTGTGCATACGTGGCATACGAGGAGACGTTTCTCGACTGCTGTGTTGTCAGTCATTGTAATTCTGACGTATGGCTGAGCTGTCTCTGCGTGACTTCTAAAGGAGATGGCCAGGCAGAACTTAGCGTATCTTTTGTGCTGCTTCTCGGATCACTCTGCGTGACTTGTTCTGATCAACTCAGCGTGACTTTCATTTTTGAGGCCTACAACATGTCGTGTTGCAGTGTGTCAATCAAGGAAGCACATGATATAATAAAATATACAAGACCGTAGAGTGTACTTGCCTGGCTCCGGGAAAGTACAGGAAATCAAGGAAACTGGATATCCTCCTGTATGTAATAATGATTTGATACAAGTCGATTAATAAACTGGTTAAAACTAACTTGGTTATAATTGATTAGACTAAAGCAATTTATCAATTAACTATACTTAAACAGTCCTATTTCTATGAATACCCCTTTCCAAAACTAAAGTATTTCTACTAGAGAAGAACAATGATGCCTATGACTAAATATATGTAGTTAAAAAGAATATATATATTCCATAGAGGCCACCCTACTAGTATTTAACTTAAATCCCAACTTAATCTATATCTAGCAAGGCTTCCTAAGTATTGATAATCTACCATGGGTACTATCCTATCCATCTTCCAAGGATACTTAGATATGATTCAATCCAAAAGTGGACTTGAACCATATTAGTCCTTACAAAATCCCAGGTTCAATCCTGTATTAGGACAGTTATCAATTTCTGAAACAATTAATACCTAACCTAGCTACAGAGTTCCTAACCTGTGGTTTAACCATGGTCATCCCTATCTTAGTCAATATCAGTCTCAAACTTTTCAGTCACTGATATAAAAGTCCTGTTTAGAACCAACATTGCTTTCAGTTAACCTAGACATCATTCCTTCATAGCTATTAAAGGGACACTCAATCTCAATTTTTCTAATTCATTCACATTCTAAACTTCAGTCCCTAATAACCATCTAAATACAATCAGGTATAAGCCCTATATCAGTCTTAATGTAGTCCCTACCTTAGTCTACTTAATATCTAGTGAAAACATATTCAGTCCTGTAGATTTTGGAATCCTTTAGACCTAGGCAAGGCTGGGATATTCAGTTCTAACAGCTGAGCAAGTTATCTCAGGTATCAGTCCATTATCAGGACTGATATTCGTCAGGTTAATCCCCAGATTGAATTTAAGTCCTGGACATTACAAGACTGATTTTGCAGTCTACTCTACTATACTTTAGACATGGCTTAGCCCTCAGATTCTCCATTGAATCGAACAATTCAACAAATACAACTCATATTCAGTCAACTATCAGGACAACCATATCAAATCTACCCTATACAATTGGAAAACAATATGCAAAACTCAAAAAGCAAGATGACTTGCACAGTTCTAACAAGGAATCAGTTACCTAGTTCTCAGATTTCTCTTACTATAGTAGTGTTCAGGTTCAGCCAAATGGACCAAGGCTGAAAATAAAATCTAGGTTCATTAGATTGAACCAAGATGATATATGCAATCTTGAGTTCAATTAATTGGACCATGACATTACTATTGGATCCCAATCACTGTTATACTGCCCAACACAGTGTACTGAAAAATCCCCTGTTCAGTGTACTAAGAAATTCTGATACATGATGCTAAGCCAACATCAAACAACCCCACCCATCCTGTAGGTCGAAACCTGTCATTGAAGTTCTAACTAACAGTTAGTTTAACTATACTAAGGATAATCAAATAGGGACTGAATTAACAGCAGTGTTCCTCCAATTGAACACTGCTCTGGACTATCAGTCCAAAATATACTTATCCTGCCCTTGTGTACCTACTAACAATCTTAGAAACATATGTATAACTCATGAAACATAAGGGTGGTGTGTACTAATCAAATTAAGACAATATAACCCAATCCTTAATTCTATTGTTCTGAATCCCAGTTAACATCCCAAGCCTAATTTCACTTCATCAGTACTCGATCTCATCAGGCTACTAATCAATGAGTTTTAATACTTGACTAAATTCAGACATGATACATCAGTCCCAAACTTGAGGGTAATGTATCCACCTTCAGTTAAAGGGAAATTTGGGTTTACAGAGTAAGTAGATGATCAATCATAGGTTGCAAGTTATTTAAAATCTAACACAGACAACTAACTGTTAAATTGGGACTTTCCTTCCAATCCTAGGTTCAGAGCATTGACTTCCTGAATCAGGACTGTCATGTGAGAAATCAGTCCTAAATGAAATTAGTATAGTTAATCTATTAGAGCTGATGAATGTCAGCTTCATATGATTTACATGTGTCAGCCTTCCACAAGACACATCAGCAGCCTAATCCTAACACTGATACAACTACATGATAGTCCCTCCCATGTTCCAACCTACCATTCATCCTTCCTAACATATCAAACTAACCTATTCTTGAGAATGCGTTCTTATATAATCTCAAGACACCAATTTGTACTCCCGTGGTTGAATTATTGAACTCAACCCAATTCCATTCTTAATATCAATCAGTAAACTTATTCAGTTCAAAATGCCCCATCTGATAGACAATTCGTCCCACAAAATGATAAATTCCCAAGATCATTCATCGAACTGACTAAATGATTCAAACAAAGTAATGATTGATAAATACCTGTTGCAAATCTGAGAAGTGAAGATCTGCTTCCCTCAAGAATTTCACACAGTTCCTTAACTGTCAACATGAATTAGAAATCAAAATGGGCTTAAGAACATCCCAGGTTTAGATCTGATTTGACAAGTTAAGACTTACTAACTCTTAACGATCTAAAAGTACTCAACCGATCAATCCTCAAAAATCATCAGGGAAGGAATTCATTCCTAGAAGATCAAATGAATTTGAATTCAGAAAAAGATTATCAAGAGAATCGATCAATTTAAGGAATTTGTTCGAAAATTACCTGAATTGTAGACACGAACCAATTGGTAGATGATCGAAGGAGATCCACTACAGCCCAGGTCTCGACATCGATTTCTCTCGATCGTCACTCCAAATTAGGGTTCAGGAACTCTTGATTTGAGGAGAAAAAGGGAAGAACAATTTGAGGAGAATGGATAGAAAGAGAAGGATGAGAAGAGAAGGGTCTTAAATAGCAATAGATAGCGTGGGGATTAAGCACGCAGGGGGAGCGGGAAATTCCAATTTCCCTTCCTTGTCAAATTCGGTTAGAGAGAAAGAATTTCCGTTAAGTTTGAATTTAACTGAGTTGAAGGAAAATGGCAGTAGGCTGAGTGTTACATATTCATTCAAGATAAATAATAAAAATAAAGAAAGCCCATACATAAGCCCAAGAAGGAATGGCCCGAGGCCAAAGCAATGTAAACAAGAAATAATACATTTAATAGCTTTGCATATAATTAAAGTAAGTAATAAATTCTAAATTATTTAATCAATACAATATAAAACTAAAAGAAGATTTCAATTATCAGGAAGGTGAAGTTACAAATTTTTATCACATGCACCTATAGCCATGATTAATATTATATTCTCATAAAATGTCACCATCTGTAGAGTTCATTTATGTGTTATCCTTTCCTCTACTTTCATGCATGTTATTTACTATACAGTAGGCATGTATATTATGTGTCTTGCTAGTCCTCTAAGGACCTGGTGATCTCTCCAGGTATTAGATGAAGGTATGGTACGCTGATAGAGTATGATTGCTACACCAAGACTGTAGGTATATTTAGTTGATGTTTTATCTTTCTCTTCCGTAATTAGATTTTGTCCTATATTTGATTCTGGCTGCATTATAGCCTAGTCTTGTACAAGCTTCTACTTTCCTCTAGCTTGTTCAAGATAAGTGTGTTATTGGGGATCCACTCTAACATATTTATCTATTCTAGAATCAGTATATTATGGTCTGATCAGCCTTACTGCACTTGATTCGTTATTGTTACCAATATTTAGTGGATTGAGATATATTTGGTCTAGAATAACCAAACAGCTTATACGTATTCGAGCTGGGCTGGAGTCCTTTCGTTGTGTAGCTGGCATGTATATGTATCCTAATCCTACGTATTTTGGGACTGGGGCATTACAAAATACAAATCCCATATATGAAGATTTTACCATTGATGGACTTTTTGATGTTTTTAGTGATTTTCTTGAAGAGAACAAGAAAGTACTAAATAAATTCAAATAGGCTAGAAAGGAGATAAACAGACACATGCTTGATATTAAAAGGCTGTCCTCCTTATTAAATCAAATAAGAGAGACTCCCTCCCTGGTAACACGCAAGAGATATCTGTATTAAAGTTGAGTTTGCATGATGCTCTATAAAGCATTAAAAAAAAGATCAAGAGTATGTAAAACTCAATACTGACTATGGAATAGAAAAGAAAAAGAACAACATCACTGTACAGAGAATTGACACTCTCACTGCCAAATACGATGATGTATGTGCTCTCTCTAAAAAGTTAAAGAATAGACTGAAAAAGCAGGTAATACAACCTATGGCTCAGTTTAATACTAGAGACGTGACACATCACAAGATTACTCACGACATGACACAACCAAAGAAAGCAATCAAAATATATGTTACACATAATCATGCTTTCTTATATAGATATCTACGCAAGTCATAACATACTCCTTCTCATGTTTACACTGCTGTAAATAGCACCAACACTGTAACCTCCGTTAATCAATTTCTTGGATTTTTTTTGAAATTTATATATTTTTCAAATCTACGAATTTTTTGAATCTTCGATAATCATGCAATTCTAATATTGAGAACGTATTTTGGATCGTAATTTATTATCGATATTTTGTTGGACTGTTGGTTTTGTAGAAACTATTTTTATGCGAGATTTTATCCAAACTAATTTTTTTGTCCATTTCGAAAAAATATATAAGTTATAAACATTTATTTATATAAAAAAAATATTTTTAAAGAAATTGTTGTAAATAAAAATATTCATTTACTAATTATTTAGTTTAAAGGTTTTTGACAATTTAATGGTTATTCGTTTTACCTCGCGTCGGGTTAGTACCAATGTCGGTCCTAACGTTAGCCTACCAAGCCTAGTCTTGGATTATGTGCTACGACTTTGGTTGGAAATAGCTAAATTACAATTAGCTAACAATTACTAATAAACTAGTACATAACTAATAAGTTAAGTAATAACTAGTAATTAGTTTAGTACTAATTAAATTAAAGGGTTAGCAGTTAGTACTAGCAGTTAGCATTTTCACTAATTCTCCCTATTTTTTATTACATGTACATTGATTTTAGGGTTTCCCCTTCCTATCCTATAGATAGGCACACATCCCCAATCTACATCTTAGAAATTTCCTAGACCCTAATTACTAGTAGCCGCTAGCCTCCCCTCCTCCAAGCAGCCGACCATCACATCAACTGTGGCCTGCCTCTCATGTCCTGGCTGACCTTTGCCTTTTCGACCCACATGTTCTGCACCATCACCTGCTCCAGGCAAGCACCATTGCTTCTATCACAGCCCTTTGCTCATACCAACATAGCGACCACCCTGGAGCTCCACAGTCCATGCCTCCTGACCTGCCACCACCATTCATCATCTCTACCGTCACTACCGTAGGGACATATCGACCTCCCTACCACCACCATGGTCGCACACCCCAGCCACACCACCATTGCCACCACAGCCAATGGCCGGACCACGACCACCCTCTCCCTTTATCACCTCCATCGACCTCCTCCAATACCACCACCTCTGGCCACACATGTCCGAACCCCACCGCCTGAGCAACCACCAATACCGCCATGACCACCACTATGGGCACTGCCCAACAAACCAGCCACCCCTATAGCCGCCCCATTCTTCAACTCCGGTCGCCTATAAAACACAACCATCACCACCTATAGACTCATCCTGTAGACCACGCATCCGCCGCTAAAGGCATCGACGCCACCACAAACAAGTAAAAAAGGGAAAAGACCCCCTTACCAGTGTTCTGTTGACCTCCGTGTGCGCTCAAGCCAGGCCGACAGACCCGCCACCATCGAACCTCTAGACGCCGCCTCCGAAGTGGTGGCCAGCGGCACCCTTGACCCCATGGTGTCAGATCCGGCGTTCTCCGACGCCATTCCGATCCGGCACACCTCCACACCGGTGAGCCGTACCCTGGCCCACCGACGAACCCTTGTGAGTTTCCCCTCTCTCCGCTCTTGAACCCCCTCATACATGTGCTCTCTCTCTCTCTCGCTTCTCCCTCTCTCTATTGGTTATGAAAGGGGAAAGAGGAAATAAATGAGAGAAAAGTCAGATTGCGTCACCACTTTCTCGTTGGAGGAGAAGAAATTTTCCAGCAGAGTCGCCATCTTGTTTTCCATGAAAAAAGGTTATACAAACTTTTTGTATAATAAATATAAAAAGAGTATAATCGATTCTTAAACAATAGATCTAAGTACAAAATTTTTGAAAAAGTGTGACGGTAGAGATCGAGCACTGCAGCGGCTCCTTTACTCCGTTGACGATCTGACGATGAGTTGAACTTGCTTTGACTTTCTGGTGATGATGATTGAAACCCTAGGGTTGCCAATCAAGAGGGTATCGAAGTTGAAGATTTTGAAGCCTCTTTATCGAAGGAAAACTCCTCATATTTATAGGATGTATGCGATGTGCATAAGGATTGTGTAGATACGCTGCACGGGAAGATATGGGAGAATCTTGAGGTGATCACGGTGAGGGCTACTGGTGAGCTGACATATGGCAGGCACGGAGATTCTCTTCTATCGAGATCGTTGGGGAGTTATCAACATAACTAAATAAACGACATGTAGTGCGTGCTTATTTGTTTATCGAATGAACCTCCTATCTCCGAAGTTGGATTTTGTCTTATCTTAGAGGGCCATTGGTTTAAACAAACCAGTTGGATATGGCTCTCATCCATAACAACAAACTATGTCCTTATCTGTGGTTTAAACAAACCGGTAGGATACAACTCTTAACAACAGAATCAAATTCTATTTTATCTTAAGAGCAGTGGTTTAAACAAACCGATAGAGTGGTATCCTGAAAGATATAAGCACCCATCTGGCCACGTGGAGCCATGTCACTTTGTAAGGCTACGTCGCGATGTGAGCTGCACTTCTGACGAAGCTTTTGATGCCACTGTGCTTCTGGCGATGAGCGGGCTTGTGCTTTAGGCGACGGAGTCACTGCGCTTTTGTTACCTCCATATTTTGAAAAATAGGTATATGACTATTTTCGCATTTAGAGTGATTTTAAAATTTCATAAATATTTAAATCTTATTTAAATTCTAGATCTTTACTTGGCCTTGATTGTTGAGGCCCGACTCTTAGTTATTGTTGTCCGTATTAAATTACTTTTAGCAATTTTTATTAATATATTGGTGTAAATTGGTTATTATTCATTTTATGGTTAGTTCTAATATTGTTGTTGTTGTTATCATTATTATTATTACTATCATTATTTATTATCAATATTATTAATATCCTTACCTACCCCCTTTACTTTTTTCTTCACTCAGCCGGCAACAACCCCCCTCCAATCTCATCTCTCCCTCTCTCCCACTCTAAGCTCCCTCTCCCCTCACTCTCTCCACCGCTCTATCTCTCCCCCCATCACTATACTCTCTTGGCTCCCACGGGAGCAGATCTGCCGTGACCACCCTCTCTACCACTACTGCCAATACCGTCGCCCCCACCATCGTCGTCGCCTTCATCTCCTCCGCCCCCTCTTCCTAGAGCCGCACTGCCGTCGTCTCCGCCATCTCCTCCGCCTCTGCCCCTTCTCGGAGTCATGCAGCCGCCTCCCTCCTCTTCTCCTCCAATGGGTGCAGCGTTGTCGATGTTGTTGTTCGTTCTCCCCCGTCGTAAAGCTCGCCCCGACCTGGCCATACTGTCGGTGAGCTTCTCCGCCTTCCACCTCTCTTCCACCTCGCCGGACAGCTATCGCGCCTTGAGGGCAGCACCGCCTCGAGCAGCAGGAGGCCTCGAGCCCCGTGCTGCTCGGGCAGCGAGCCAATATTGGACAACATGCTCTTTGGGGAGCGAGCCCCCTCATTCTGTGTACCTTGGGTTGCGTGCAGCCTCATGCAGTGTGCTCATCGGTCTATGTGCTGCCTCGATACATGCGTCTCTTTCTTCAAGTTCCCCGTTGTGCATGTCAGCCTCGGGACGCATGTTGCCTTAATTTATGTACACCTAGATTTACGTACTGCCTTGGGCAGCAGGATGCCTCGAGCCTCGTGCTGCCTCGGGCAACGTGCTACCTCGATCTGTGCTTTGTCTTAAATTTTGTGTCTTGGCCTTTGTGCCTACCTCATAACCCGTGTCGCTTCGATTTGCATGCATGGACCAATTTTTTTACCGCATTGATTTGCATGCCACTTTGGATTTTATGTCGCATTGATTTACGCGCATGCACCGATTTGTGTGCCGTATTGAATTGCGTGCTTCTTTGTGTCTTATACTGTCTCAATTTAGGTGCATGTACCAATTTGTGTGTTGAATTGATTTGTGTGTCATATTATATCTTACATTATCTCGATTTACATGTACGTTTCAATTTTCATGCCCGTATCGATCTACGTGTATGTCTCGATTTTCGTGCACGTTATGTCTCCTGTTCGTCTCGATCTTCGTATCATCTCGATTCTCATGCACATCTCGATATATGTATGCGTCTCGATTTGCTTGTCCGTATCGATCTGCGTACCTCGGTTTCCGTACCAGATCCCTGTACTGCTTGTGGGACCTACGCGGTATAGCCTTCTGTTATCCCTCATAATTATTCTATTATTTTATTATTATTTTCTAAAAATTGTTTATTATGTGTTCTGAGGACTTCGATGGACGTGCTACCTTGGATCGCGATCGCTGAAGACTTTCTTACCTAGCTGAGCCCTCTAGGCAAGTATCCCTTGCTCATCGACGGCACTTGCCCTCTCTCCTAGATTTTATTGTATTTAATACATTTGTCATTGTAAATGTATAACTGTGAGTAGTGTAGCATAGTAGTAGAACTGCCATGATGATAACTTAGGATAGCTTGGTTCAATACTGGGTCAGGCTGTATCGGACAACTCGGATGGGTCATCCACACCTTCGAGGACATGAGCACGACGCACGGTATGGATTGTCCCCATATGCCCCGTGTCCGGCTTGCGGTCGGGTAACGGCTTGGCTAACTTTTTTCTGTGACTATGCTTGTGGTTTGGATATGACTATGGGTCTTGATGCACCCTGCGTGGCAATTCTTGTTGGTTATTTTAGCTTGGCGCCCAGTATGCATCGTAGTACTGCTGGAGGTCGAGACTTAGTGTTCTCGGCTGTGATTTGGTTTCCAGTACACATTGTAGTACTGCTGGAATACGGGACTTAGTGTTCTCGGTTTGCGATTCTGCGACGGGTTGTGCCGAGTAGATTTAGCACCAATTTGCTGGGAGCTTCCGTCCAGAATACAAATGAGACTCTGCCAAATTTTTCCAGAATTCTTGATCAAGAATTTGATTCAAAGATTTAGGCAGAACCGTTCCTTTGGTTTTCTGAACCAGACTCATACACGTTTATCGTAGTATAGTTTACCTGATTCCAGTATTTGCTAGTAGACTCATGACTAGATTAGTCGTCTAGCTACTTGACTTATCTTTTTCGTCGGATAGCGTGAGGAGCACGATTCCACTTAGGAGATGGTCTGTAACCCTGGTCCTCGTTTGGTTTAAGGGTTGTGGATCTGCTCCAGAGCGGTTCATACAATCCTTGTCATTTTTTGGCAGCATTAATTAATATATTCTTGTCCCATGACCATTCATTCTAGAAGTTATCCTAGTCTAGCTAGATAGGGCTGACAGTTGTCCTATGTATCAGGAGTGTGACCTTAGATATGTCTGAGGATTGAGTATCATGTGGAGTATGATTCCTGAGATATTGATTTGATAGACGCATGTGGACTCTTGGATAGTGTTGCCATTTCTTTTAGATGATGTTTATTCTGATCAGATATGACTATTTGGATTCCTGGATTTTGATGATTGTGTGAGTGTTTCACAGAACGAGGAGAATATAGAGGGATTATTACACAATTTTTACTCAACTTCCCATGCGTCCAAAATCTGGTACGATTGCTATACCTTGGTAGTTTAGAGGCTTGTTTTCTGATAGCTAGTGATCATTGATTCGAAGGATTCTTGTGAGCCAGAGGGCCTGACATTGATTATGATGATTAGCTTAGTATCTGGTGATCGTCTTTCCTAACATGATATTTATTCCATCGTAGATGGGAGACTCCTGATAGATTGATCCGGTGGATAGACCGACTTGATAATTTGAGCTGTAGGCTCCCATGTGTACTTGAGATGATATTATAGTAGAGATCCCGACCATGTACCTGACCCGATATTTATGCCACGATATGGGCAGATGATTTCATATGACTGACATATTTATCCTTGTTCCTAACATGACTACTTGTATCCATGCTATAAGTCTAGTTTACCCTTTGAGGTACTGGCCCCGATTTTGCACTGAGGTGCTCCTTGTCTACTAGCACTTTGAGGTGCTACTTCCATGATTATATGGTACTGCGGTGCCATCATGATATTCTAGTTATATGATATAATTACCTGCATGGGTACCTTGGTAGTTGGACTGTATTCTTAGCGTGGTCAGGATTACTTGCTTGCTTGTTGCATAACGCTGATAATGAATCACAACTGAGACTATAGGTGCCGACGTTGATTCTTACTTAGCATTCTCGTACTGAGATACGACATCTAGAAGGATGATGTTGTGACCACGGTATGTGATTCCGAATAACTGTAAGGATAATCTAGGTAACTTAAACTGGTAGAAGCATTAGAAGGAAACAAAATCCCGAGATCGTGCAATACTAGCCTTATTCCAGATATTAGTTATGACTTGCAGGCTGGCCGCCACAGATAATGTTACCGTTCGCACTAGTGGATGGCAGTATCCGACTACTATTATGTACTATGTACTTCTCTTGCTCGTACGGTGGCCTTACAAGGGATTAGTGCTCTTCTTGCTTGTTATACTTGGCCCCGCTAACCCTATTGGGATGACACAATTTGAGGATTCCTATATCTTGTATTGTTGGGGTAACCCAACCTCCCTATAGAAAGCCGTAGGTATTTCAGTGGCCGCTTATTCTCCTAAATTGTTTGGCTTGTTTCTTGTAAGGCTGGCTGATATCGAGTTCCAGTTGGCCATGCAGGTATTATTGGATGTTAGAAAGATTGTGATGAGTGTTGGTTATTTAGCTACTTTAGTTGTAGATTCTTATCTTGCGTTGGTACCGCACGATTCTTAACCCCATTTACTGTTCATATATGTTATTTCTGTCATATTTTATCCTGCTGGCTTTTCTTCGCCCATTCTTGAGCCTTCCTTTCTGGTACTTGCTGCGGTTGGCCTGACCAACCCTAGATTGTTCCCAGATTGTCTGTGACCGATCCTGTGGATCTTCCAAACTTGACTTGGAGGATATGCTTCAGTTCCAGACCATGCTAGAAACTGTGGGAAGGTGTACCCATCTACATTATTATCCTGTACTAGATTTCCTGATTATTATATGAGTATTTCCTATTTTCCATATGATTCTCTCTCTTGTAGTTATTTTCTTGTTATAGCCTGTGGATATGAGATTAGATTTAGGCTATAGATTGATTGCATGTTAGGATACCCAGAAAGATTGACAACCGTCATCGCCGTATAACGTCTTCATACCTTATACGGTATAGCTGGCCGACGTCTGTCCCTGTATTCCGATACTAAGGCGTAACAGCTTTTAGGGCTACGAGTGGACTGAGTTTTAGGCAACGGAGTCACTATGCTTTAGTGCAACAAGTAGACTGAGCTTCAGGCAACAGAGTCACTGTACTTTAGGACGATGAGTGGACTGTGCTTCAGGTAATGGTGTCACTGTGCTTTAGGGCGACGAGTAGACTGAGCTTCAGGAAACGGAGTCACTGTGCTTTAGGACGACGAGTGGACTGTGCTTCAGGCAACGGAGTTACTGTGCTTTAGGGCAACGAGTGGACTGTGCTTTAGGCAATAGAGTCACTGTGCTTTAGGGTGACGAGTGGACTTGGTTTCGAAGTTAAGGGATCCACTGTGCTTTTGGGCGATAAGTAGACTTGGACTTGAAGACGGAAGAGCCACTGTGCTTTTGGATGATGAATAGACTTGGTCTTGAAGTCAAAATAGCCACTGCGTGCCTAAGTTGAAGCGAGGGCGCTGTGTGAAGGAGTGAGCTAGTTGTGCTTCTGAATCGAAGTGAGGACGCAGTGAGGAGGCTGCACTTCTGAGTCGAGGGATCTAGTTTCTGTCAAAGTCTTTAAGAGCATTTAATGACTGCTTTTCTTGATGGACGAGTCGGTCATCCTCTTCTTTAATTTTTGTCGTCATTTAGGGAATTCAAGAAGTCTGTGGCCTAGGACTCAGTAAAATGAACCTATTAAATGAGGTTTATTGTGCTGAGTCCTAGGTTCATCCCATTAATTTGGGTGTCTTTGACCAACGGTCACGTGGCATGTGGGTTGGACCACTCTCATCCTATAAAAGGGAGCTTTTCTGAAGAGTTGTCTTCCTCTCTTGGCATTTCCAATGCTATGTTCGATCCTGACTTAGCTTTAAACGACTATGTTCGATCCTGACTTAGCTTTAAACGACCATTGGCCTTGCACAAGTCAATTGTTGGTTGTGGATCCCTTCGTTCAAAGAAGTTGCGCCTTTGTAAAAAAATTGTTGCTGAGTTTTGAGATGCACTTGAGCATTCAACGTGGACAACATCTTGGACGTCTTCGAGGTCCAGGCTACCGGGTTTAGATTTATTGGCAACTCTAAGCGCCACAGTCTGTGCTTTGCCCTGCTCATCAACGGCGACCATAGTACGAGCAGGAGCTGCATCTTCGTTCGGGCTATAGCTGCTTCATTAGCCATATTGGAGTTCGTCTATATCTGGCTGTGAAGTGGTTTGCTCTGACGAGGCTGCGCATCTGGGGGGCTGCGCGTCTGTGATGATTAACCCCTTTGTATGGGGTTCTGTGAAGATAAACCCCCTTGTAGTGAAGATTAACCCCTTTGTAGATTCTTAGGAGTTTTAGCTCTTTTCATGTAATTACAAAGAATCTATAATAAATCCTTGTAGACATGATTTTAATCAGAGAACTCTTTATGCACTTTCTGTTGTATGTCTTCGTGGCTTGAATTTTCTGTCTGCACGTTTGGGTATATGTATTTTTTACGAAGCCGGGTGTAGTGAGAACACCACTTGCGCTTTTTCATGCTTCTACAAGACCTCCTTCAAAGTATTTCGAACTTGAGTCAAGCTTGGAATACTTTGAACAGAAGAATGACACGTGTCTTTTGTAAGCGAATACCCATCACGTCTACTGATAGGCTGTCATCACGTTTAGCCTTCGACATTAAATGCCTTGAGCCGTCGCTTCATTAAAGTTGACCTTAACTCCTCGTTTCTAGGAAACGGTCATCGTGATCTCAACTTTTCGTTCCCACGTTGTTCGAAGAGTTTTTCTCGATCATGAAGCATTTCGTCTTCTTTTACTGACGTGGCTGCACCCTATAAGTAGGGGTCGTTGGGCGGAGAGAAAAAGTTTCTTGCTTTCATCTACCTTTCTACAGAAGCTTTTTATCAGTCTTCTTCTCCTTTCCAACCCTAACTTTTCCTGCCATGGCTCCCTAGAAATCAAGAATCCTGAAAGCTCCTGCGGCGAGCTCCAAGAAGACTATTGGGGTAGCGGCTAGCCCCCAACCGGCTATAGTGACCGCAAGGCAGACTAGAATGTCATCGGCGAGAGAAGCCGAGGAGGCTACTCGACAGGCCAAAGGGGAGCAGTTGGCCTCTGAAGTCATCGTCGTTGAGCAAGCTCCTATTGTAGGGGATGTACGGCCACGTTGCTGGTAGATGTCTGTTTGTTATTGACTTCTTGGTTTGCTGATGCATATGAGCGTCGATCTTAGAAGCGTTACTCTAAGATATGCTGATACTTTTTCTTGCTGATGCGTATGGACATCGCTCTTCGGGCTGGTGTTCCGAAGATGTGCTAAAGTTCTGTCGACTAACGCGCATAGTTGTTATTTTTTACAAAGTATCGACTAAACACTGAAGCTTTGTGCAGTCAATATCGACGCGCAACATCTTCTATGAAGTACCTGCGTGGATGTATATTAGTCGATGTGTGGTCACTTTGATAGTGCCTACGTGGGTGCTCCATGCAAGGGCCAACTAGATACCTTCTTTTTATGGCGCAGTGCTTTCGTTTTATTTTTCTGACACATTTTTATTTATGTGTAGTTTCTGTGTCCTTGTCTCTCTTCGAGGACATTCTTTTTGCATTAACGGACTGTGTCGTGGGCAAAGACGTAGACGAGGCGCTTACCCACTCTATCGAACAGTTGATTTCCGATGGTCAACTGAGAGGTCGACTAGCAATGATTCGGGATTAACAACCCGTATACTTTCATCGTATAATGGATTGAGGCAAGTTGTCTCTTCCGTCTAATGCTGTCAAGATGCTGAATCCTTTATTTCTTTTTGGTGATCAGTTGGTCCTAGGAAATACCAAGCTCTTGGAGATAACCAAAAATTGGTATTTCGAGAACTACGATATTCTTTTGTATGTTCCTTCGATCAACCGCCACCTTCCGTTCTCGACTTTCTCTTGTTTGGCTGAGAAGCGTTTCATGAAGTACGATCTGACCCCGAAGCGAGGGGTTTGATGACCAGTCATATCAAAGTTGAAGGGTGCTCTAATCAGAGGGACGCTTTCAAGAGTGTACCCGATGGTCCATCAGCTACGCTGCAGGTGTTACTCCCTGGTCGTCTGCTTGTTGATTTTTACCAGTAAAGTGCATCAATTCCGAGCCCCTCTTTTTGCCAATAGGCTACTGGCCACAGTCCATACCTATTCGAAAGATACCTTCCGTGTCATAGGTTGGATTTATCCTAAGTTGGAGTAGAGCGAGCTAACCCAATGGGCGGTGGATAGGTTCAAGAAGGGTTTGATAGGTATGGGGCTTCGTCGTGCCATCAGGGCCACCGAGCATGGGATAGATGAACCGACCTCTGTTCATAGCTTTGTTGGAGTTATTTAACCACCGTACCGGGACGTTCTTCACCCATTGTGGAGAGATGGGTTTGACCCTTCATAAGATGCATGCCATCTCGAAGCTGCCATGGGGGGACGTGTCATACGAGGAAGATATCCCTTACAAGAAAGAATTCTTGGTGTTGGAGAACAAACATCCCGTGATGATGGTTGTGTATAAGGAGTTGTTTTGCCACTACCAAGTATGCACACACTTGGATGGGGCGCAGGCTTCACCATACATCAAGTCCTGGACGGATTATATTTTCATAAAGCGTCTATCGATGCTAGAGAAGGTTCACTTCACTGCACGCCGGGCCTATACTTATGATGAAGTAGATGATATGATGGCTGAAGTGGGGGTATCTGATCCCTCAGTAGATGTCGAGGGGAGGCCCAACTCTAGAGTTCATAATTACTTCTGTCAGAATCTGATTGCTTTGAGTCCGAAAGCGACTTTAGCCACCTTTCTGATGATATGGGTGCGGAGGATCTTTGTTCCCGAAGGGTCTGGGCCTGTGGGACGGCTCAGTCAGAACTTGATTCTGCCAGCTGTAAGGCTAGTCTTTCGATATTCCTTGGCTATGCTGCCGGCCATGGTATGCAACATCTTGCGTGGTTTGCGAGAGTTTTCCAAGAGGATTTCCCGTGGGTTGGACTCCCTTACCACTACTTGATGGGTTGGTTGGCTTTGCACTACCCTGGTCTGATAGTCCCCAGTACTCTCACCGGTTATGAGGCATGGGATGCAACACTGCGTAACTATCAATATGCAAAATGGCTCCATCAGGATATCCCCGTCTATAGATGGATGTTAGGCCGTTTGGATGGCTATGCTCTCCACAGGGTTTTGCCTACATATAATGATTTCCTTGCGGATGATGAGTTAGTTGATAGTGACCTAACTTTCGGGGCCTTCCACTAGTTGTAGTCCATCCGTCCTTCCCACTTGCTGTATCGGAACCAAAATCGGGTGTACTTGGAGCCTTATTTGCCTAGCCGCTTCGCACGTCAGTTTGGCTATAGCCAGCTATGATGGGCAATCGAAGATCCTGTCTTGGTTATGAGGGAAGTCTTCTGGATGGTGCCAAGGTATGGCATTATTATAATGCCTGTGGTGTTGGAGCAGAATTTACGATCCCTTCAATGCATGCGGAGACTCATATCCTGTATTTTTGCTGTGAAATTTTACTGTGTTGCGAACAACTTCTCATCGGAGTATGAGCGAGAGCGAAGTTTGCTTAAGGGGACGAAGTTTGAGGTCCCTTAATTGGCTTCTAAATGTCTCCATGGGCCTGCACCTTCAGAGAGTAGAACAACAGAAGGCTCCAGTTCATCGCGAGGGAAAAGAGAAGAGGAAGTGCTCCTGAGTAACCCACAGAAACGTCAGGTTTCTTCCGGGGTGAGCCATCATCCTGGTAATAGGACAAAAATAACTGTTGTACCCCTGCGGGGTGGACCATCCCAACAGTCTCCATTGAAATCGAACGCCCCACCCATTAGATCTTCTTCACGGGTAAGCCTTTAGTATTTTCTTTTTTTAGGTTTTATTTCGTACTTTTTTTTGGTTCACCACTACTTTGCTTGTGTAGGCGGGGCCCATATGGTCGGAGAGACTCAGGGAGCTATCTGAGGAGCCTGCCCCAAGGGTGTCTCGAGTCGCCGGGACCGAGAGGGAGATGGTGGCTGATAAGACTACCGACTCAGGAGATGTCTCTCATCCTGCCCCCTTTGAGTATGAGACTTAGGGTCCTATGGAGACTTTGGCCTCACTCCCGTAGGAAACTTTTGCGGGGCCTATTATGGATGAGCCCGTAAAGGTATCTGAGGTCGGCGTGGTATCAGCCAAAGATGGGATTTCGGCGGGCCAAGAGGAGTGGATGCTGGAGGTATTACCCAAGATCCTCCCATCGTACCCCCTCTCTATATTGAGAGACAGGTTGAGGAGAGTCCCGCTGTGCCGGAAGAGGAGGAGGGTTATTCGGCTGAGGAGCTGTCCTTGGCGAACCTTGAAGATTCGTCTCGATAATTGGCCAAAGGTCCCTTGAAAGGGTTGACCGAAGAGGTTGTCGAAACATTGGCCTGTCCAATTTTTGAAAGGTTGGCAAGAATAATTGTTGAACAATAGGTTGATGAGATTATTCGAACGACCGCTGAGGAGGTGATCAAAGTTTTGGTTGATATGGTCCTCGAGGATATGACTGATGATGCCAATATAGCATAAGTTGATATGGCCATTAACGAACCGATGACTGAGGTCCCAGGCGAGGTAGACATGGGGATAATGGATGATGATAGTAACGCTGATGAGCCTGCTGACGTCACCATCAGAAACCCGGCCATAGAGGCCGTAGAAGAACTGGTTGGGCAAACTGCAGACGAACCGGCTACTGGAGTGCGGGTTCAGGAGACTACTGAGGAATCGGCCATCACGATCGTCGATAAGTCGACTGCTGAGATGTCTTAAACTCCAGCCTGTATGGTTTCAACTGGAGATGCATTTGAAGAATCAGTGAAGGAGCTTGTTGAAGAGCTAGCCGTGTGTCAGTCAGTATCGCCAATGACCTCTGTAATGGTCGTGGTGTCATCTGCTTCGGCTGCGGTACCTAGGCGTATGCTGGCTATTGCTGCTTCCCGGGGGCCTTCTGTCGCGGCATCTCCGGTAACCCCAATGAGTTTGGCTGATAACGCATATTATACCAATCTCATGCTGAGCACAGCTCGTTATGCCCTGATGCATGGCATATAAGGTGTTTTACAAAACAACCAATCTCTCAGACGGGTCCGGAATATACTGGAGGCCCAGTTGGTGGCCTTGCATGACTATCCAGAGTGTGAGGCTAAGGCCGATGAGATAGAAGATCTAATGGCTGAATTAGAAGCCGCTGCCTTGGAGCTCTAGAATCTGGAACGTGGTCTTCCGACTCTAGTCGCTGCAGAGTTAAAGAAGATGGTCACCGAAGTATCTCAGTATGAGCAGAAACGTCGGGTACTAATTGATCGGCTTGCCGAGGTTGAGTCCGAGATTGAAATAGTGACTGAGGCTGAAGAGGCTTGGGTTTGTCTCCGTGTAGCTGTAAAGGATCAGTACAAGGCCCTCCGAGAGCAGATTCGAAAATTAGAAGAGACTTTGGCCCTTGCTGAGAGTGATCTGGACAAGTCTGAGGACCAGAAGGAGATCCTTTGCCAACGTTCCGAGACTCTGGCTCGGGAGAAGGAATGTATTGGCATTCGTCAGGCCGAGCTGGGTTTTGCGCACCAAAATCTCTCTCATATTGAAGATGAAGCTACTCGCCGTCGGAAGGCCGAGCGTCGAGCCCAAGCATTGGTTGGCCCCAAGGTTGCTCCTTTGAAGAGCCGGCTAGAAGAACTTCAGCGCCGGTCTTCTCAGTTCTGACCTTTTTTTTCTTTTATTTTTTGTCTCTCGGTTTGTGAGAGACTACTTTTTGTAACCAAAGAAAGAAAACCTTTTCACTGTATAAATAATATATTGGCTTTGTTTTCCTGCTTGTCTTTTTTACTTAAGAAATTTTCCTCACACAAGAACGAGGATTCCCTCAGAGGCGGTATGACGTGAGGGGATGGAGATAACTCTGTTGGGGATAGGGTATTTACTCCGAGGTTATATGGACATGGTAAACATGAAAGTCTTTGGTGGTAGACTTTTCCTTACTCAGAAGTAATGTGGACGTGGCAAGAATAGACTCTACGGGCGTATAGAACAACACAGAGGTAGTATGGACATGAAAGGTTCTATAGATGAATATGACAATTATGGTAGATTGCCATAGAAGAGATGTCTTCTCAGAGGTAATATGGACATGGTAGGCACAACTTCACTAGGGTATAGAATAACAATTCAGAGGTAGTATAGACGTAAAATATTTTCTAGGTAGTTATGACAACACGAGGTCATCATAGAAGAGACGATTACTCAGAGGTGATATGGACATGGTTGACGTGAACTTTGCTAGGGTATAGGAAGACAACTCAAAGGTGATATGGACGTAAACTATTTTTCTACTGGGGAGAAGTATAGAAGGGGTGAATTCTTTTAACAGAATCCATGAATACCCACAGGGGATGTGGGAGCCTATGTTGGTTTGAACCTCAGACACAGTATTTCTTCAGGAACTTGCCATTGATTGGCATCATTAGCAAGTCACCGTTGGGTTTGGCCAGTCTGTAGGCACCATTGGAGTAGACCGTCTCTATGAAAAATGGTCCTTCCCACTTGGGCTCGAATTTTTTAGCTGTTTTGTGAGTCATCACTATCGGTCTTCAAACTGATAAGACGAGGTCACCCACTTGGAATGTTCTTTCCTAGACTTTCTTGTTGAAGGCCCCAGAAATTCGAGCTTGGTAAAGCTTGATTCGTTGTTAAGCAAGCAAACATTTTTCATCCAACGCTTCTAACTTTTGTAGCCGTCAGTGTTGATTGTCTTCGTCAGTCAGCTTGTTGGTGATAGCTACCCATAAGGACGAGATCTAAATCTCCAGGGGAAGCACTACTTCGCTTCCGTAAATAAGGGCAAACGGTATATTGCCAGTGGGTCCGAACCGTCGTAATATAAGCCCACAGACATTCGTCCAGTTTCTCATTCCAGTCGCGCTTATTAGAAGAAACGACTTTCTTGAGTAGCTTGAAGATGGTTTCGTTGAATGCTTCGGCTAGACCGTTCGCTGCAGGATTATAGGCTATTGACATCCTATTTTGTATTCGATTCTTATCACAGAATCGATAGAATGCGTGGCTCACGAACTGAGGGCCATTGTCGTGGATGATCCTTCGAGGAATGCCGAAGCGGTATATGACATGATGCTTGACAAAGCTGATCATATTTGTGATTTTTACCTTAGCCAGAGGTACTACTTCCGCCCACTTAAAAAAGTAGTCGGTGATAGCAAGTACGAACCGGTGTCCTCTAGAGGATGGTGGACTGATTGGCCCAATGATATACATTCCCTATGCTTCAAATGGCCAGACGGCTGCCGTGGGGTGTACGAACTCCGAAGGTCTGTAGATGAAGTCAGCATGAAACTGACATACCTATCACTTCTTTGCATAATCAATGACGTCTTCCATCATAGTAGGCCAGTAGTAGACCACATGACGTAATTGATCTTGCAACTTAGGACCAGGCCGGTGGGCTCTATAGGTGCCATTGTATGCCTCCCGGAGCGTTTCTTGTGCTTCTGTCTTGGATAGACATCGAAAAAAAGCCTGTCATATGAGCGACGGTATAGAATCTTAGTAGCTGTGTTGTAAAAGAACCAGAGAAAGCATCTCTTGACAGAAGTAGCTTCCTTCAGGTCTTCAGGTAAAATCCGAAGACTGAATAGTCTATGAACGGGAATCGCCAGTCCCAAACGTTAACATTAGCGTCCATTTGTACTGAGTAACTCAGACATGTATGTAGATTATTCTTGGGACAAACTAGCTCTTGACCCATTACTGTGATGCTATATTGGGTTTCAAAAGCAGCGAGGCCAACTCGCATGTCGGCCTCTAAGTTTTGCAACCGAGATACATGTTCTATGAAGAACCCTGTGAAGGTAGAGATGATATCGATTGTTGCCTGGTGGTAAGGAACCAGATCTTCGTGTCGGAACTCGACTGTCCTTGAACTTGGTTGATAATTAGTTTCGAGTCGCCAAAGGCCTCGATGTAGTCCACCCCCAATTGTTTAGCAAACTGGAGTCCGATGATGCGGTCATTATACTCTGCAATATTATTGGTGCACGACTCCATGAGAGAATATGCACGGTTTATGACTAGACCATCTGGAGTGATGAGAACGACTCCGACTCCTGCAATGATCTTGCCTTTTGGTCCCGTTCTTGAAGCACCATCAAAGAACATGCGCTAAACTGGATTGTCTGAGATGGCATTGGACTCTTAGACCTCATCGGAAATGTCGTCATAGAGTCTTGATGTCTCTAGCACAGGATGTGCCGCTAGAAAACCGATCATTGCTTGGCCCTTGACTGCCTTTTGGAGGACGAACACCATGTCATAAGGAGTCAAAAGTACTGCCCATGTGGCTAACCGCGAGTTTAAGACCCCTGGCTTGGTCATGAGGACCCTGAGGGGGTTGACTCGGGAGATGACATGGATCATTTGTCCGGCCACATAATGACGCATCTTCTGGATGGCGAAGAGCAAAGCAAGACATTCCTTCTCCGCAGGATTATACCGATGCTCGGCCCTAATCATGGTCCTGCTGAGATAGTAGATTTCTTGTTCGTGGCCTTCAGTGCTCCTTTGGGCTAGCAAAGCACCGAGGGAATGGTCCATAGCTCGGACGTATAGCAGAAAGAGTCTTCCCACGACTGGTGTTACTAGTACTGGAGGACTAGTGAGGTACTTCTTGAAGTCATCAAACGCGTGGCATTCTTCTGTCCAAACAAAAGAAATCCTTTTTTTCATCAGTTTGGTGAAAGGTTGACATCTACCAGAGAGATTTGCTATGAATCTTTTGATATATGCCAAGCGCCCTTGCAGGCCTCGGAGCTCACGGAGATTCTTCGGAGGAGCCATGTCCAAGATCGCCTTAGTCCTCTCAGGGTCTGTTTACAAAAACAAAGTTCTTTGTATTTCACAAACTTTGTAAAAAGATTACAATTGAATTCTGGGAAAGTACAACTATAGGAATCCGATCTGAAGACGATCGCTTTATCCCTTAGACGATGTGAACTTTGAAGACGATAACTTCTGAAGAATGCAGCAGCACTTGGATAAGAACTCCTGATCTCTGGTGATAATAATGATCTGATCTTGATAATGAAGGACTTGAAACTCTATTTATAGAGTTCTGGAAAATAAATAATTAGTAGTTATTTCTGGATTGTGCAGGTTGGATTGCGCAGGCATTGGACTGCACAAACAGCGAACTGCGCTGGCAGTTACTCGATCGTGGCTCAACTGTATTAGATGCGTGGCATTGTTTGATTGAAATGCGCATGGTCGTGTACAGACAGTTGCCACGTGGTGAACAATTGATGGCATGTAGGCCACGTATAAAATGTCAGTTATCTTGATGGATTGTGCCGTTTGAACTGTGCTAGCTTCAGACTGTACTGAGATCGAACTCCGCTGAAAAGGATCTGGTAGACTGCGCTTCAGTTGGGCTGGCAGACTGCGCTGGGCGTTGACAGCTGGACCGCGCTAACAACTGTCATAGAATACGGCGCGGCTCGAGAAACGAACAGACTCCTCGCTTTTCGGGCTGTCAGTTGTCAGAAAATCTAATTTTGTGTCAGGTAATGATGACGTTGCCACGTCAGCATTGCGCACTTGGATCTTGGCGCAGTTCAACCTTGCGCAGTTGATTTGTTGCGCAGTCTGCTTCCTGTGCAGCTCATTTGAAGGGTGCACAATTTGATTTGCATTACTTTTTTGATGGGTGCAACTTAATTTTTAGGACCTACAAGATCCCCTTCGAAGTTTTCAAAATTTGAAAATATTCAAAGTTTCGAAATACTTTGAATTTCAAATTTAAAATCAAGTTGCGCAAGTGGAGCTTTGACTACGCGTTTGGAGGAATCAACTCCGACTTTTGTGGCACAATCTGAGGTGACTGTTACACTTCTGAAAACTGTAAATAGTTTCCATTCTCATTCTGTCAACCTTTACTTGCTTTCGATTTTCTCAAAAGATAAAAGCTTCCCTCCTACTCCGTCTACTTCTCCTCGTCTACTTCTCCTTCCTCTCGCCGTCGACGTTAATGGCTCCTTCACCAACCTCTTCTTCAATTCATTGGGACCCTTAGTAGAAAGGGTAATGGAGAAAGAAGATGTTGGTTTCATCACTGTTAGAGGTCCAACCTCTTATCTGATCAGTGCCATCCGAAATCAAGGTGATGAAGCTCAAGCTGTTTATCTTGAACACATACTGGATGAGCTGGAGGAATCAGTTAAGATCTACAAAGATCTTAATCGGGGGGAGGTAGAGCCCTTGGTACATGCTGAGTTTGAGAGGATGTCTCGAGAGGCTGCAGTTACAAAAGATGATTTCCAGGTTTTCTTAGAAACTTTCGCTGCCAAGTCTTCAGAGTATAACTCCCAGATGGAAATAATAGCATCTGCTGCTGGGAAGAAGGAAAAAAAAGTTGCTGAGCTGAAAGCAGAGTTCGATCGACTTCAAGAAGAGTTGAGAATTGTTCAACTTGCTCTAGAAGAAAAGACCACTCAACATCAAGCTGCAGTCCAGCAACTGGACATTCTGACCCACGAAAGAAATGAGTATGTCAGGACTCATCAAGCTGAAATCTCCCGCCGACTAGTAACCTTGCCGACTTTTGATGATAATTCTGGAATGGAGGAAGCTAGAAGGCGGGTGATGGATTCTCGTGAGGATCAACTTCAAACTTTAAAGTAGCAGATGGCTAGTTTGATGAACCCACCAGCTGAATAGGAAGACTTTTTGTATCTTCTATTTTGTGACATGTCTTTTTGTAATGCCTTTTAATTTTGATCAATAAAAAGACATTTTCTTTGTGGCTCTATTATTTATTGCATATCTCATTCGGATATAAATAATAGCGATAGAAAATATATTCAGAGGTCCGGGACATGATATATTTCTTGATTTAGAAAATAATTATATTTATTATATCTGCTCAGAGGTAATGTGGACATGGCAGAATATAATTTGTTGAATATCATTATTTCAGTAGACAACTTAATCAAAGGTAACAAATACATGACAAGTTGCTGATATGAATGAACGGATGAATCGTCAAAATGCATGAACGAAATGAATCGTTGGAATGAACGGATGAACCGTCAGAGGAATTGAATGAATGGGTGATCCGCCGGATGAATGGATGAACGGGTGAACCGTCGGATAGATGGAATGAACGAATAAACCGTCAAATAGATGGAATGAACGGGTGAACCGTTGGATAAATGTAGTGAACGGGCGAACCGTCGGATGAATGTAGTGAACGGGGGAACCATTGGATGAATGTAATGAACGGGCGAACCGTCGGATGAATGTAGTGAACGGGCGAACCGTCGGTGAATGTAGTGAACGGGGGAACCGTCGGATGAATGTAATGAACGGGCGAACCGTCGGATGAATGTAGTGAACGGGCAAACCGTCGAATGAATGTAATGAACGGGCGAACCGTCGGATGAATGTGTCGCTTCATTGTTTCATGAATCTCTGTCTATAAATAGAACAAAAGATTAGATGGAATGATCATTTTCACTTCTCAACACAAAGATGTCGTCTGGAGATGCATCCAAGAAGGCTGAGATCGCCCCGAAGGTTGAAGCAGGCACTGAGGAACGTCCAATCGAGCCGATCCTGCCAAAACAGACAGAGGCGGGCGAAGGTTCGTCTGCACCCAAGCCACCAAGGGATATCTTGGACTTCCTACTTGAACCAGGGACGGCGGAGGAAGAGGAGGCTAAACGACTGGCCGCTTGCAAGTTCCTGGTGGGTTCGAGCAAGGATGTTCTCGGCTCTTTTGCCGATTATGTTTTTGAAAAGGACGACAGTGGTCCTCGTCCTGTCTATAAGAAGGACGATAGCGATCCTCGTCTATGATATTATGTAACATCGTTTATGATGAAATAAAATCAAACTTTATTTATGAACTGTCTGATCATATTTACATGAAATCCCTGTTACATTCATACATAGTATTTTTTGAGGAATTTGCCATTGATGGGCATCATAGCAACTCGACCATCTAACTCTGTAAGTTGATGTGCTCCATTTGAGAAGACTTTGCTTACGATATATGGACCTTCCCATTTCATGTCGAATTTGCTCTTGCTCATATGAGTCATGGTCATAGGACGTCTGACGGTTAGAACTAGTTCTCCTTTCTGAAAAGCTCTGACCTTAACTTTGCGATTGAAAGCTTTTGAGATTCGGGCTTGATATAACTCAATATGCTGTTGAGCCAATAACCTTTTCTCGTCGAGCACTTCTAATTCTTGAAGTCGAAGGAGATCGTTGTTCTCTGTAGTGAGCTCGTTGGTGATGGCAATCTGCAGGGATGGGATATGAAGTTCCAAAGGTAGAACTGGTTCGCAACCGTACACCAGAGAGAAGGGTGTACAGCCTGTGGGGTTGCGGACCGTAGTACGGTAGGCCCATAGGCATTCTCCAAGCTTTTTACTCCAGTTCCGTTTGTTAGTAGACACAAACTTTTTAAGGAGCTTGATGATAGTCTTGTTAAATGCTTCAGCTAAACCATTAGCAGCAGGATTGTAAGTTGTCGAAGCGACATTGTCAATCCGATGATCGTCACAAAACCTGGTGAACTTTTGACTGATGAACTGAGGTCTGTTGTCATGAATGATTCGTCGAGGTACATCAAATCTATAGATGACATGGTGTTTGACGAAGTTGATGACGCTACTGGTCTTAACTTCAGCCAGAGGTATAGCTTCAGCCCATTTGGAGAAGTAGTCGATTATTGCTAGTATAAATCGATGTCCTCTAGAAGAAGGAGGGTTGATAGGACCTATAATATCCATGCCCCAAGCTTCAAAAGGCCAGGAAGCAGCAGTTGGATGAAGGAATTTCGACGGTTAATGGATGAAATCTGCATGGATTTGACAAGCTCAACATTTTTTTGCATATTCGATGGCATCAGATACCATAGAGGGCCAGTAGTAACCCATGCGTCGGATACGATCTTGTAGTTTAGGACCGGGTTGATGTGCTCCGCAAACACTATCGTGAGCTTCACGCAATACTTGCTTCGCTTCATCACCAGCAAGACATCGTAAAAGAAGACCGTCATAAGTCCGTCGATAGAGAGTCTTGGTGGTCTGATTATAGTAGAACCGGAGAGATCGTCGACGAATACTCGTAGCCTCCTTGGCATCTTCAGGGAGTATATCATGAACCACAAAGTCGATGAAAGGAGTTCTCCAATCTTCACTGATAACATTGGCTTCAGTAAGATTACTGAACTCAATATTACGATTGTTTTCGATGCAGAACAATTTCCGATTGGAAACAACAACCACCTGTTGTCTTTTGATTGGGATGGCTAAGACTACTGCAAGATTGGCCAAAGCATCTGCCTCAGTATTGCAAGCTCGGCGGACATATTCGATAAAAAAGGATTTGAATGATGTAGCCATGCTGATTGCCGCTTCATGATAAGGCACTAGATCGTGATGACGAACTTCATAATTTCCTCTAACCTGGTTAACAACCAACTTGGAGTCGCCATAGACTTCAAGATATTCGACGTCTAGTTGCTTAGCTAATTGAAGGCCAATGAGTAGAGCATTGTATTCTGCTACGTTGTTGGAGCAAGGTTCATCTAGGGAGTAGGCTCTTTGAATAGTTGACCCGTCTGGAGAAACAAGAACAACCCCAACTCCTACAACAATGGCACCATTTGGTCCGATCCTGGATGCACCGTCGAAGAATAGACGCCAAGTAAGAAATTCTTCGGAGATCATATTTGATTCCAATGTCTCGTCTGGAATTTCATCATAAAGCTTAGATGTCTCCGGAATAGGATGAGCTGCTAAAACGTCAGCCAGTGCTTGACCTTTGACAGACTTTTGTGGAACATAAACCATGTCGTACTGGGCTAGCAGAATGGCCTATGTAGCCAGTCGAGAATTGAGTGTGCTAAGCTTCTTCATTAATACTCGAAGAGGATTAACTCGGGATATGACATGAATAGTTTGTCCAATAATGTAATGCCTTGTCTTTTGAACAACAAACATAAGAGCTAAGCATTCTTTTTCAACCGGACTATAACAGTGTTCAGTACCAATCATAGTACGACTAAGATAGTAGATGACATGTTCATGACCTTCTTTATTCTTTTGGGCAAGTAAAGCACCCAATGAATGATCCATAGCACGGACATACATTAAGAATGGTATGCCCGAGATCGGTGGCACCAAGACTGGTGGGTTTTTGAGATATCGATTTATGTCATCGAATGCTTGTTGACATTCTTCAGTCCAAATGAAAGATACACCCTTCTTTATTAGCTGAGTAAATAGTCTGCTACGTCCAGACAGATTCGAAATGAACCTCCTGATGTACGCAAGTCGACCTTGGAATCCTCGTAGCTCTTTTAGGTTGCGTGGATGATGCATCTCTTGAATGGATTTGATCTTCTCGGGATCCACGTGTATACCTTTAGAGGTAATGACGAAGCTGAGAAATTTGCCACTAGAGACACCCAAGAATGACTTGGTGGGATTCATTTTGAGTTGATGTTGGTGCATCAGATTGAAGATTGTTCTCAAGTCTTGGATGTGATCTTCCTTTAGACGACTCTTGACGGCAATATCGTCGACATAGCATTCAACAGTCTTACAAAGATGATCTCGAAAGATGGTACTCATAGCTCGTTGGTAAGTTGCACCCGCGTTCTTGAGACCAAATGGCATCACGGTATAGCAGTAGACTCCGCGAGGAGTACGGAAAGAAGTATGTTTTTCATCTTCAGGATTCATCCAAATCTGATTATATCCAGAGAATCCATCCATGAAGGATATTCGCTCGAACCCACAAGTATTGTCGATCATGATATTTGTGATAGGGAGAGGAAACTCATCTTTTGGACAGGCTTCATTAAGATCTCGGAAGTCGATGCAGACTCAAAATTTGCCAGTTTTCTTCAAGACTGGGACAACGTTGGCTACCCAATCTGGATGTTGTTCTTCTCGAATAAAGCCACAAGCTATAAGCTTTTTGACTTCATCATCAATAGCATCCATCATTTCTGGCTTGAATCGCCTTTGATGTTGTTTGACTGGCTTTGCATTAGGCAAGATATTCAATTTGTGAGTAGCAACTTTAGGATCTAAACCTGGCATGTCTTCATAACTCCAAACAAAGACATCAATATATTCTCGAATAAGAAGAATTAATTCTTACTTATCTGCCTCTGGAAGGTTCTTGCTGATGAATATTGGACGGGGCGACCCGCTTTTTCCTACGTCAATTTGAACCAATTGATCTTCGGTAGGAGGTTCTTGTTGTTCTAATCGGAGTTCCCATTGGGTATCCATTCGTCGAGCCCAAGGATCTGTTTCAGGACTTTCTTCGATATCTTCGTCATAGTCTTCTGGAAGTTCGGCGGAGACCATGTTAGAAGATACGATCAGCCGATGAACCTAACCAATGCTGGTGTCAGAGTCCCATGATCTGGAATCAGAAGAGTTAGAGCGCTCCTCACTATTGTATTCGGAGACTTTCGGAGATAATACCGGAGGTGAAGCATATCTGAGACCTCTTTTTGTCCTGCTGTAGTACATCTCTGATTTTTCTTTCGGAACAACCGTACGGATAGGAGTTCTTCTACCCTTACCGTGGTTGAGGCCATTCTTGAAGTCATAACCCATCTTTCGGATGATGTCTTTTGATTGTTGACTATAACGACGAAGTTGGAGACGTCCTGTATCGTTATTTTTGCTATCATCAGTATAACTGAATTTTTGTTCTGGTCCTTTACTAAAAAGTATTGGACTTTCGCCTCTTTTTCGAGAAGGGACAACAAAGTATGAATCATCTGGGTGTTCGAATAAGACCTCTGTTTGAAGAGACTGTACAACTCCTATTGTAAATGACTGAAAGCTATCTAATATATCCAAATAGCACTTAGCATGATAAATGACATCAGTATACTGAAAATGAGATACTTTTTCATTGATTTGTACATCTGTATTTACAACAGGACCTTTAGCCTTAGCAGGCTTGGTCAGATTGATTACAAGAGGGGGAGAAGAAGAACTTGGAGGAGGCTTGCTACGACGAAGGTCAATAACAAGTGGCTCAGAGGAGGTGAGCTCCCTTTTATCCTTGTTATGAGATAAATCAATAACAAGTGGCTCAGAAGAGGTGAGCTGCCTTTTATCCTTGTTACGACGTAGGTCGATAACAAGTGGCTCAGAAGAGGTGAGCTCCCTTTGATCTTGACCACCATCGGTTGGTTGCTTCTGGACTGGCAAGTGAATAGCCAGTAGTTTGGAGGACTGAGGATGAGAAACATGCCCTTTAACAGGTATGATGAGGGTGTCATTGGACACTGCTTCTTGTTCTTCTTCAGTGTCCAGAGCCAGTACTACCTTCATGAACTCATATTTATACATGCGAGCATCGTTATAATATGCTTCGACACCTTTAAGAGGATAGAGATCCGTAACCTCTTTTTGAACCTCTCCATTGTCATCAACGTATTTGAAACATTGATGGAGAGTCGAAGAAACAATGTTGTGTTCATGCAAGAATGGTCTCCCCAAAAGAGCATTGTAAGAGCAACCATGGTTGTCTATAATGTAGAAGGTCACCTTTGTGCGAAAATTGCCTATTTGGAGTTTTAGGCGAATCTTGCCCAGAGGCTCACTTCTTCCTTGGTTGAACCCTAGGATGGTAGTGATTGTACCAGAAAGACTATGTACTGGGATCTTCAGTACATCTAGCATTGTCTTCGGCATGATGCTGAGTGCTGACCCTGGATCTATCAGAATACGATTGACTTTCATCGAGTCGACATATCCTGTATAGTATAGAGGACGGTCGTGCCTATTGTCTTCCATCAGCATATCATCCTGTGTGAAGGTAATATTTGGAATTAATTCCAACACACTGTGACAATGGAGGCAAGAGACAAGTTCTGCTTTTGGCTTTTTTAGAAAGGTTAAACAGGTTTTTGCCTGTATTAAAGCTTCACTCAGAGTTTCTCGAGTCTCTTTGGAGAGGCGTAAGAGCTCGAAGATCGACAGCTTGGCCCGTGTATTGGCTAGTTGGGCTAAAATATCAAAGTTGTATGGTTTTTCAAGTCCAGAAGAAGATGAATTCTTCAAAGGTTTGTCGAAGCGGACTTGTTGTTTGCCTTTGTCGGCTGCCGTCGGCTTAGGGGAAATGGGTTCTAAAACCGGTGAGGACGCAGCAGGGATACCCTCAGTAGAAGCAGGTTGCACTGGAGCGGACTCAGAAGAAGAAGCAGGGTTTTCTTGATTTTCAGAAACTTCCCGTAGGTAGGCTTTCCCTGACCTGGTGCCCAGCAGGATTTCCTCTTCAACTATGGGGTCAAAAGACACCATATTGCAGATCTTTGTTCTACTCTTGGAGCGGTCTTTTTGTTTAGAAGGAGCCTCGAAGTCAGCAACAAGGTCCGGGTGGATCCACATAATTTTGCCGTTATCAAGAGATAGGGGAACGATACCTTCACTCCGTGGAGGAGGGAGATTCTTGATCTCAAGGGTGGCCTTGGGAATAGGAATGACACCATGTTGTACCTTCTGTGGAGAGAAGTTACCGAACTGTACTGAGACCATGTTCGTGGTAACAGTCTTCTCATCTTGTTGAAGGGTGACAGCACCAGCATTGATGAGCTCTTGAATTTTGCCTTTGAGCACATAACATGCTCGAGTGGAATGCCCAATAAACCTGTGATAAACACAATATTTGGGATGATCAGTCTTACCGACCTGATCAGGCTTCTTCAGGTCTGGGAGTTGGAGCTTATTGCTTTTGATCAAGCAATCAAAGATGCTCACGGTGTCATTCTCGTCAAATGAGTACTCTACTTTCGGACGAGGTTCCCTTGGTAGAGGGGCAGAAGGAGTAGAAGTAGACGTAGGTGGAGCTACGTTAACAGCCAGAGATTCTTTGTTCTTCAAATTGATGTTCAAAGTCTCTTTACCTTTGCGGTTGTTCTGGCGATTACCGTTACTAGATGTCAGATGTTCATCTCGGTCGGGGTTAGACATGTGTACCCCCAACTGCTTGAACTTGTCAGCACTAACTTCAGCTGCTTTAGCATTGACAATGAATGATGGCCAGTCTTGAAATTGGGTTGATCTTGTCCACATGCTGATAATAGGCAAAAGATTTGCCTTGCAGGTATCTATAGTGACAGCAGCCGGAGTTCCAGGAGGCATCTTTAATGCTTCTCGGTGAAATCTTTCAATGAAACTCTCAGCGATTTCATTATGTCTTGTTTTGATCTTGTTGAGGGCCGACATGGTCATGTCGTTGATTCCCTCGTAGAATTGCTCCAAGAAGATTTGTTTAAGACCCGAGAAAGAAGTGATACAGCCATCAGGCAAGCTTCTGTACCAATCGTATGCTACACCGGCTAAACAGCCGACGAATACCCTGGTAAGATGAGCGTCATTTTGCTGAAGTTGAACAGTCATTACCTCAAAGTGGTTAATGAACTGACTCGGAGAAGTGCTGCCATCAAACAGTAAAATTGTGGGAATCTTGTACTTTGGAGGAAATGGGACTTCCTTCCATTCAACCGGATAAGGTTGTTTGATCCCCAATCTCTGTAAATTATCCTTCTCTTTAAAGGCGTCGAACTGAGTGTGCAAGAGTTTGACAGCTTCATTAGCATCTTCCGATAATGAAGAAGGAGCAGGCTGAATTACAATGTTAGGGGGAGGAACAGCGTGGTAAGTGCTACCCCCAGCTCCTGACTGACTGGGTGTGGGTTGAATTTGTACAGGGGGTATTTGAGGAGATACTACCCCCAAACCTGTATTAACAGGTACCGACGATGCTATAATTTCTGGATTTACAGCAGGTGCAGTCGGTGGTACTGTATGTTGGGCCACGATGATAGAATGCATACTTGCGACCATTTCAGCCATAGTCTTCAGCTTATCCTCCAGTGCAGCTATTCGTTGTTCTTGATTTGCCGAACTAGAAGCATCTGGGTCTTCAGTGACAACATAAGCTGTCACTTCTATAGGTACAATAGAAGACTATCTGTTCAGAACTTTCGTTGTATGCATCATAATCAGAGAAGGAATCATCTCCTGAATGAGAAGTAGGAAGATGACCAAAAGGATCTTGGAAAAGATTCCTTTGACCGATTGTGTCTCGGCTTCGGGATCTGGTGTGTTGAAATACTCCTTCAGAAGATTCTTGGAGTAAATCTAAGTACCGCTGGCTGGGTTTACGGGGCTTGTCGTATTTGGAGCACTTTCTACCCCTAGTGTCTCGAGAAGCCATGTTGACGGAAGCATACAACACTTCATCTTCGCCTTTTGACATTGGTTCAGAAGTTGCAAAATTCAGACGATCGAAGACAGATCGTTTTGTTGTCTGGCAACAGCACTTGATGACAACCTTGTGATTACAATGGTGTCCAAGTGGCTGAACTGGAGGTGTTGAGATATCGTCCCATTTTTGCCTGAGGTGCTCTCGGAGGTCAGGAACAATGACGGAACGAGAAGAATTCTGAGGGATATATTCTTTGACCATATTCGGAACATGGTTCCGGTTCTTCAGATGTTTTGTCCCGTGAGTATATAGAGAAGTACTCACTTCGTTAGCATAGGTGTCAGGATTTTTCATCTTAGAAGTTCGCCTATGATGCAAGTTCATCTTCAGCATTGGCTGCTTGCATTTCGCCGAAGTTAATGTATATCGAGGTCTATTAAGATAATCCCGTATATCAGCAAACTCACCCCCAGGGGTTTCTGTCTGAGATACCAGTAATTTTTCTTGCTGTGAGCGGGATATCCGGAGAGTAGGGAGATCTTAGAGTTCCGCTACCGGAGTAGGCAGAATACCTCTTTGATCAGTATATTGGAGAGAAGGGCTATTGTTTGAGAGAGTTCTTGTACTGATTGGTACCGAGGCACGTTCAGATTAATCTTCTATGGTAAAAATTGAAGAAGATTGAGAAAAGACCAAAGGACCTTTTCCCTTATTTTGTGAAGAAGGGTTGGCTAAAGAGCGTTTCCCTCTGTTGTCTTCCAAGTCGTGGAACGAGGAAGTTTGAGAAAAGACTAACGGGCCTTTTCTTTTGTTCTGAGGAGGAGGAGGAATAGTCAACAGACTACCCCCAGTGGATTGTGCTAGAGCAATAGGGTGCTTGGAAAGAGAAGCCGAGTCTTTCCCCTTGCTGTGAGAAGAAAGGAGATTAGCCAAAAGGCTATCCCTTTTAGATTGCGCTAGAACAGCTTGCGCTAGGGTTGATTGCGCCTCGGGAGTCTTGACAGATGGCCTTTTGGCCACAGAAACTCCATGAGTTGCAGCTTGCGCAACAGGAGTCTTGACTACAGAGTGTTTGAGTTGCACTCTGGTTGCAGGAGTGGATTGTGCAGGTGAAGTTGCAGCCAACTGCGCCAGGGGAAGAGGAGTCTTGCACTTTGCCAAAGCAGCATAGGAAGTGGTTTGCGTCTTGGCAGAAGAGAGGGAGTTGCGCATGGGCAGTAGAGGCTACTGGCCCCTTGGTAGCGGAGATAGCAGGTTGCGCAGATGATTGCACAGAGGACTGCGCAGAGGACTTTGGAGTCCACACTGAACGAACCTTGCTCTTGACAGAGGTTGCAGTGCGACAAGTAGCCCCGGAGTTGATCATCGTCTCGTAGGCAGTCTGGTTGACCTTCACAACCAGCGTCTTCTGCGTCTTTCCGATAGACGCAACGTCACATTGAGTTGTCACTTCCTCGTCGGAGGAGAAAGTCGTCTCCAGCAGAGTCGCCATTTTGTTTGTAAAAACAAAAGTTCTTTTTATTTCACAAACTTTGTAAGAAGATTACAATTGAATTCTGGGAAAGTACAACTATAGGAATCCGATCTAAAGACGATCGCTTTATCCCTTGGACGATGTAAACTTTGAAGACGATAACCTCTGAAGAATGCAGCAGCACTTGGACAAGAACTCCTGATCTCTGGTGATAATAATGATCTGATCTTGATAATGAAGGACTTGAAACTCTATTTATAGAGTTCTGGAAAATAACTAATTAGTAGTTATTTCTGGATTGCGCAGGTTAGATTGTGCAGGCATTGGACTGCGCAAACAGCGAACTGCGCTGGCAGTTACTCGATCGTGGCTCAACTGTATTAGACACGTGGCATTGTTTGATTGAAATACGCATGGTCGTGTACAGACGGTTGCCACGTGGTGAGCAATTGATGGCATGTAGGCTACATATAAAATGTCAGTTATGTTGATGGATTGTGCTGCATGAACTGCGCTAGCTTGAGACTGCGCTGGGATCGAACTGCACTGAAAAGGATCTGGCAGACTGCGCTTCAGTTGGGCTGGCAGACTGCGCTGGGCGTTGACAGCTGGACCGCACTAACAGCTATCATAGAATGCGGAGCGGCTCGAGAAACGAACAGACTCCTCGCTTTTCGGGCTGTCAGTTGTCAGAAAATCTGATTTTGTGTCAGGTAATGATGACGTTGCCATGTCAGCATTGCGCGCTTGGATCTTGGCGCAGTTCAACCTTGCGCAGTTAATTTGTTGCGCAGTCTACTTCCTGAGCAGTTTATTTGAAGGGTGCACAATTTGATTTGCATTGCTTTTTTGATGGGTACAACTTGATTTTTAGGACCTACAGGGTTAATATGAATACCCTTGGCTGTGACGATAAAGTCCAAGAATTTGCTACTGGAGACTCCCAGAAATGACTTGGTTGGTTTCATCTTCAGTTGATGTGTTCATATTAAGTCGAACACTGTTCTCAAGTCGTCTAAGTGACTAGATTTTTTGCTTTTAACGGCAATGTCATCAACGTAACATTCTACCGTCTTTCGAAGGTGCTTGCAGAATATGGTGCCCATTGCCCGCTGGTATATTGCCCCCGTATTCTTCAACCCGAAGGGCATCACTGTGTAACAATATATCCTTTTTGGAGTTCGAAATGAAGTATGCTTCTCGTCTTCGAAAAACATCTTGATTTGGTTGTAACCTGAGAAATCATCCATAAAGGACATACACTCGAAGCCACAAGTGTTGTCGATCATCACATCGGTGATCAGGTGGGGATCTCGTCTTTTGAAAAGGCCGAGCTGAGATCCCTGAAGTCTATATAGACTCGATTTTTTCTGTTCTTCTTAGTGGGTTTGCTTCCGATGTCGATCATCAAATCGGTGATCAGGAGGGATAACTCGTCTTCTGCTTCTGTTTATTTTTAGTAGGTGCTTGAGATGGGCTTGCTTCAGATGTATCGAAGGCGTTGGCCGCAACGGGTGGAGGTGCTTCCTCCTCTGGAGCTTAGTTATCTTCTCGTTGGTGAGCCGAACGAGTGGTAACCAGAGTGTCATCTGTCGATGTAGAAACCATGCGACATGCCTTGACCTTCTTTCCCTTGACAGAGTGCACTGAAGGCACCATCATGACAGGGGTGAGATCAGGGTGGATCCACATTACTTCGCCTCATGGTATCATAAATGGGATGATGCCTTTGGCGTTGTCACGAGCCGGTAGAAGATTGACTACTTCTATCGTCGCTCTCGGGATGGGGACACCGCCGTCTTGAGCCTCTGTCCTCAAAATACTTTCGAACTAGAGGTGACCATGTTGGCGGTAATAGTCTTCTCCTCGTATCGAGTGAGATGACTTTAGTTTAAATGAGGCGCTGGATTTGTCTTTTTAATACGTAACAATCATACGTCGAATGGTGGACATACTGGTGGTAGTCGCAGTATTTTGGATTATCCACCGTTTCCACTTCATCGAGATGCTTAGGAGGCAGAAGCTGAAGTTTGCCACTCTTTGCTAACATCTCGAAGAGCTCTAGTGTGTCTTCGTCATTGAAAGAGTAGGTCTCTTTCGGCCTCTGTGCTTCGGTCGGCTTGGAGTTTACTGATGCCAAACCTTTGGAGATGTTGACGGTCATGGCTTGCTTCCCTTTTTCGTCTTTGTTGTCGGATGAGTGCTTCCATATATCTTAGAAAGAGGAGAAGTTCAGTCCCAGTAATTGTGTATCCTGCGTTTTTTTTTGAGCTACATCTGCCTCTGTGATGAAACGCGTCCATTCTACGCATGAAGCACTGTGCCATAACTTGATTGCAGGAAGCATGTTCTTATGGCAGGAGTCCATAAGTGTGGGCTCAGGTATACCAGGAGATAACCTCAATACGGCCTAGCGGAAGTGCTCAATGTATACGCGCACCAGCTCCTTCTCCTTCTGAACGATGTCTATGAGAGTTGACATCGTTATGTCCATTTCTCCTTCATAGAATCGATTGAGGAATAGGTTCTTCAAGTTTTCGAAGGACGAAATAAAGTTGTCCGAAAGGCTGCAAAACTATTCCTAGGCTACCCCCTGCAGGGCTCCTACAAATATGTTGGTATGGAGGGTATCATCCTTTGGTAGATGCCCCGTTATTGAGACAAAGTGCCTCAAGTATCGACAGGGAGACACATTTGCATCGAACGGCATGAGCGTTTGTATTTGCGAGGATAAATCACATTATCCCATTCAACAGGATATGGCTACTGAATCCCCATCTTTTGGATTGTTGCTCGCTTTTCTTTAGTGTCATAGCGAGTGTACGACTCTTTGATGGCCTGCTGTATTTTATTCGATACTGTAGGTCCGGTTGTTGATGGAGTAAATGATACTGGCACTGCTTGGCTAGTGATGGAAAGCACATTGGATCTACTGTTAGCCGCTGGGTCTGGAGCAGGAGTGGAGGCAGTGGGGGTCAATCTCTCCTTGATCTCTAGGATAACAGAAGCTAAGGACTTCATAGTAGTGTTTAACATATTTAGGCTCTCCTCGAGGGCCTCTATACGTTTTTGTTGACTAGAGCTTTCATTGCTTTCCATGTTGTCACCTTCGGCCATAAATATGGACACCATGTGTGGATAGGTAGAAGAAACTGTGGATCTTTCTCTCTCCGGTTCAGATGGCTGAGTCCTGTCATCTTAAGGATAGACCGACATGTTGTAATCATCCTCTGACTCATTGTAATTGCTTCCCTTAGCTTTTTGGCTACCTGCGCCTGCGGAGATATTTGTGTCGTACAATCCTTCGTTGGATTGGAATACGAGAATATCGTGAACGGTGGGGGCACTGTCATCTCCTTTCGCTAAGGATCCAGATCTGCCACGTGTGCCTTAGAAAACACCCGTACTGGGCACTGTCGTCTTGCTACCCCTAGGCCGCTTCTTTGGCTTGTTGGCTGGGACGATTTTTGGACAGCTGTTTGAGAGATAGAGAATCATGTGCCGCATTGTATGGAGCAACACGGAGTTCCTCTTCTTCTTCGCTGGATGACCCCTATCGAGTCTCTGATGTACAGCCGCTATTGGTCGCAGTCTTTGGAAGACGGTCTGTCTCCTTGGTGGCGATATGGCCGCCTGGTGACAACAACAGTTAATGGTGATCTGGGTGCAAGTATGCCTTGGTTTAGGCATACCTTGTGCCGCAGACTCCTTTTCTACTTTATGCTTGTGGAAAAGCGTTGAGGTCTTCATTCCTACACCTCCATTGCATACGGAGGAAAGCTATGCGCATGAGTGAGGATACGGAGATAGCTTCTTTCTTCTTAGTTCCTGTGCGCGGGACACGATAGGTCCGGATCAGAATATTGCTGATGAGGTAGACTCCTTCCATGCTTACAGGAATACTGTTTGTATGAGTCTTTCTTAGTGGAGTGTATCCCCTGGCTCGAGTTGTGTATATGAGTACTCGAGCAACAGCGGGGTTCTATCGATCAAGGCATCAAAGCACTCGGATCGGTTTTGAACAGCTTTCCATTAGCTGCTCCCGTAACTGTCAACGCAGGCCTTTGCTCTGCTATTGGCATAGCGCATACTGTCTTGGATTTCCTCCTACTATCCAGGAGGGTACGTAGTATTCAGAATCCAACAGAGAGGTTGGCATAGCACTTTGGCCACGTGCTGCATTGGATCTTTTTATGTTACACCTAGGAGGTGCATAACGTTTAGAGTCCAATGTAGCCTTACCCGATGGGTAGACAATTCTGTCAAAGGCAGATCTTCTCGCTGGCAGCACTTCTTCCGTAAGCGGTTGAGCCACTGCATGCTTCCTTCGGCGTTGTTCCCTTGTTAGGCCCACCATAGGGGAGCCGCACTCTTTGTTGTGCTTTTTCGAAGTAGGAATCGAGTGAGGCGGTATGGCAGCAGTAGTCGAATTCTTTTTTGGGGTTTTATCGTTCAGGGGTTTTGGATCACAGTCCCCTCCGTCATGCTGCTCGTCGCAGCCGCCTTAGGCACCCAGGTGAGTCGAGTCTTCTTCGGTTTTATGAACCGCTTCGAATGACTCGACTTCTTCTCACAAAGGAGATCTTCAAAAGTTTATTGGTCAAAACGTACGAGCAACATCTTTTGGGAAGATCCCAGCAAGTTGTCGTCAGATTACATTACCACCTTCACATTAGAGGAGAAAAAATTCCCCCGCAGAGTCATCATCTTGTTTGCCATGAAAAAAGGTTGTACGAACTATTTGTATATTAAACGTAAAAAGAGTACAATCGATTCCTAAACAGGAGATCTAAGTACAAAATTTCTGGAAAAGTGTGATGGTGGAGATCGAGCACTATAGCGGCTCCTTTACTCTGTTGACGATCTGACGATAAGTTGAGCTTGCTTTGGCTTTCTGGTGTTGATGATAGAAACTCTAGGGTTGCCAATCAAGAGGGTATCGAAGTTAGAGATTTCGAAGCCTCTTTATCGAAGGAAAACTCCTCATATTTATAGGTGGAAGCACATATACGATGTGCATAAGGATTGTGCAGATACGCTACACGGGGAGATATAGGAGAATCTTGAGGCGGTCACGGTGAGGGTTACTGCTGAGCTGACACGTAGCAGGTACAGGGATTCTCTTCTATCGAGATCTTTGGGGAGTTATCAACATAACTGAATAAATGACACATGGCATATGCTTATTTGTTGATCGGATGAACATGAGCAGATTTTGTTCCAATTCCCGAAGTTGGATTTTGTCTTATCTTAGTGGGCCATTGATTTAAGAGCAGTGGATATGGCTCTCGTCCATAAGAACAAACTTCGTCCTTATCTGTGGTGTAAACAAGCTGATATGATAATGCTCTTATTAACAGAATCAAACTCTGTCTTATCTTAAGAGCAGTGGTTTAAATAAACTGATAGGGTGGTATCCTGAAAGATATAAGCACCCATCTGGCCACGTGGAGCCATGTCCCTTCGTAAGGCTGTGCCGCTATGCGAGCTGAGCTTTTAGGGCTACGAGTGGACTGAATTTTAGGTAACGGAGTTACTGTGCTTTAGGGCAACGAGTTGACTAAGTTTTAGGCAACGGAGTCACTGTGCTTTAGGGCGACGAGTGGACTGTGCTTCAGGCAACGGGAGGCAACGAAGTCACTGTACTTTAGGGCGACGAGTGGACTGTACTTCAGGCAACGGAGTCACTGTGCTTTAGGGCGACAAGTAGACTGTGCTTCAGGTAATGGAGTCACTGTGCTTTAGGGCGACTAGTAGACATGGTTTCGAAGATAAGGGATCCACTGCGCTTTTGGGCGATAAGTAGACTTGGTCTTGAAAACGGAAGAGCCACTGTGCTTCTAGACGATGAATAGACTTGGTCATGAAGTCAAAAGAGCCACTACGCATCTAAGTTGAAGCGAGGGCACTGTGTGAAGGAGTTAGCTAGTTGCGCTTCTGAATCGAAGTAAGGGCACCGTGAGGAGGCTGCGCTTCTGATTTGAGAGAACTAGTTTCTGTCAAAGTCTTTAAGAGCATTTAATGACTGCTTTTCTTGATGGACGAGTCGGTCGTCCTCTTCTTTAATTTTTGTCGTCATTTGGGGAAATCAAGAAGTCTGTGGCCTATGACTTAGTAAAATAAACCAATTAAATGAGGTTTGTTGTGCCGAGTTCTAGGTTTATTCCATTAATTTGGGCGTCTTTGATCGACGACCACGTTGCATGTGGGTTGGACCATACTTATCTTATAAAGGGGAACTTTTCTGAAGAGTTGTCTTCCTTTCTTAGCATTTTCAACGCTATGCTCGATCCTGACTTAGCTTCAAACAGCCATTGGCCTTGCACAAGTCAGTTATTGGTCGTGGATCCCTTCGTTCAAAGAAGTTGTACCTTTGTAAAAGAACAGCTGCTGAGTTTTGAGATGCACTTGAGCATTCAACGTGAACATCTTGGACGTATTCGAGGTCCAGGCTACCGGGTTTGGATTTATTGCCAACTCGAAGCACCATAAGTTGTGCTTTGCCCTGCTCATCAGCGGCGACCGTAGTGCGAACAGGAGCTGCGTCTTTGCTCGGGCTATAGCTGCTTCATTAGCCATATTGGAGTTCCTCCATGTTTGTCTGTGAAGTGGTTTGCTCTGACGAGGTTGCGTGTCTGTGAAGATTAACCCCCTTGTATGGGGTTCTGTGAAGATAAACCCCCTTATAGTGAAGACTAACCCCTTATAGATTCTTAAGAGTTTTAGCTCTTTTCATGTAATCACGAAGAATCTGTAACAGATCCTTGTGGACATGATTTTAATAAGAGAACTCTTTATGCCCTTTCTGTTGTATGTCTTCGTGGCTTGAATTTTCTGTCTGCACGTTTGGGTATCTATGTTTTTTACGAAGCCGGGTGTAGTGAGAACACCATCTGCGCTTTTGAATACCTGCGCTTTTTCATGCTTCTACAATCTTGTGCAAATCTTGTCCTTGTTTCTTATGTATTGTATGGATGCTATTTCTACGAAGGCTCGCGAACTTATCAGAGAATTCGTGTCATAACGTGTCATGGTTGGATCCACTATATCAGTCGGGGGTAGGGAGTAGTAGTGTAGATATGTGGTCAATACCCTTTTTGTGCATGTTTAAATCCTTGTGAGTGTTAATCATACACCTCACTTATGATTAACTAGGCCAGTAGACCATGTGCAAGTCCCAAGTCGGCCATATGTCGAAGCTAGTACTTACTCACATAGTTAGTATAGATTCTTGACTCTTATACATGAGATAACCTGCTTTACTCTTTCTTGCTCATGTTTACAGTTTTACCATGCCATGCTTCCTTTATGTTTACTTTACTTTTCTCGTATATTCTCTATGTTTACTGTTATATAGTCGTTATCATTTATTGGGAACTGTTGTTAGTGATGTGCTCGTTCTAATCCTGACTAGACAACCATATTTTTAGGAATTGTTATGCTCCACATTATTGGACTATAGAATAACGCTAGTTGAGACGGATCTCTATTTTCTATTCACCGTGAGTTGTCTCCCGGGAGTTCTAAGCCATTGTACTTTGATTTATGTTTCGTTATCGGATTTGTCTCTAATACATTCTGGTCATGTATATTCATTTGTAGACTTTGGTTGTTTCAAAATTATTGATATCTTTCCTAATTTATATCTTCCTTAGTTGTTTGTGATGTAATTTGAGTACAATTGTTACTATGGATCATTTTGATATTGTATATTTTCATTGGATACTTGACAGCATTCTGCCGTCGATACTACGACGTAGGCTGGACGTGGTCTACGTACTTGCGCTCGAATATCCGGGTGAAGATCGTGACACATTTTTATGGTAGCCCATGCAGGTCAGTCTTTGCTATTAATCCAAAGTCGTGGTAGTACTTAGGCTTAGCCGTACTACTGCGAGCCTGCCCTAGGATTAGGATTGAATCATAGAATATTTTAGGAAATTTGGTACTTAATCACATATTCGGAACTCTTGATAGATTTCAGGAACGACTCCTGAGAATCTCACTCTAAACCCTATCTCAAAATCTGTTTTCGCTTGTTTCCATTTACTCTTCCTTGACTTATTGTTGAATTTGATTCCTGGTATTCGTTGTTGATTTTGATTTTGTATTTAGATAAATTTTATGGATTGAATTAAGGTATATTCTGATAACATATTTGATGAGGACAGTGAAAAAGGTAAATGTCTCCTTTATTTATGGAGTTTAGAATTTATCGCAGCCGTACTAGCTGGCATTACAAAAACGTAAACCATGATTTTGGATATGCTTATCTTTATTATGGAATTTAGATTTTCTTGCAGCCATACCGGTTGGCGTGGTGAGAATTCTAGATAACATGATTATAGGGTATATACCTTAGTTATGGACTATATCGTAATTGCAGCTATGCTTATTGGCGTAGCAAAAATTCTAGCAGCATGATTTTAGGAAGACGTGTATGGTTGTCAGATCATATCTTAAATTGGTTCACTTCGTTATGACCGGATGAGCAAGAATAATTCTATCATTATTTCTTCGTCTTACCATTATTTTCTTGTCTTACCATTATTTCTTCATCTTAATTAACTCCATCCTAGTTACATTGATCAACTATCTCAAATCTACTTCTGTCAGCTACACTTTAAAATCTTTTTAAATTCCTATATCTCTTTACTTGAGAAGGACTGAGGAAGTATCGTAATCATCTAGCTCAGAAGGATGTAAGTGTCATCTGGTGGTGATCCTGGCAAAAATATAGAGCGATGGACATTGAGATAGAACTAGTGGAAGAAAGATATGACTGAGATTAGAAACAAGAAGAGACCAGTAGTATCAATTTAGAAACGATTACACTAGAAAATTATTTTGAGGATGAATTATTTGGAAAGAACGTAGGAGGATTTCGAGTAATAAGAGTAGTAGGATATATATATATATATTGATGGTTAGAACGGTAATACTTTGTACATGTATTCTAAAACTGACGAGGATACTCGAGGTCGATTTGTTTTGAGAACTTAGATAATTGTAGGTTACTGATTCTCAAGATATTTTCTTTTAAGACTGAAACTAAATTTAGGAATTTAAATAATGGAGAAGAGGTTTTAACTGTATGCGATGATGATACGAAATTGAACAAGTTATTAGTAAGAGCATGACTAGGAACCGAAAGAATACAAAAAATTTGAGTTATAAAAATAAATTTAGAGACTTTTGTGGAAATTTTTAAGTTTAAGAAGGATAATATTTAAAGGTATAAAAGTTGAAGGAAATATGGAAATTAATATTTAGAATAAAGGGAAAAAATATTTTTATAAGGTAGGGTGGTATTATATTCGAGTATTACGAGGAGTATGATTTTAACAACGCTAAAGAATATTTCATAAACCAGAGTTAGAGATTTCGGGTCTAAATTAAAGACAAGGTAGAGAAATTTGGACTTCAAGATGACTAAGTGGGTAATAAACTGCAAAATCAAGGAGAGTAGAAAAAAGATGGGGAGTTCTAACAAGAGAATGTTTCGTGGGTAGTGCCTTTGGAATAAAGATCAAGCCTAAGGTATTTATAGAAGGGTTCTATCTTCATGATCGAAGTTTATAATTTTTGGTAGAAGTTATATAAGGGTCTGATTTTCATGATTGATGATCATGTTTGGGCTCGTAAGATAAAGGTATACTTTGGAAATAATGATCGAATAAATTGGGTAGTAGTAGAGTTAGATGATTTGACTTCCTTCTGTAATACTAATTTTGACTTTTCTATCCTAGTAAAATGAATTTCCTATCATTGAATCATTTTTTAAGTTTCAATATCGCTAATTTCTAATTCCCTTTGATCACGACCAATCGACTTTGGTCATCTCCTTTATCATACCAATATTCTTAATCCTTGATCGTACTCAATTTATTTAAATTTAATCATAACCTGGATCTCTATCAATATGTTGCTCATGCTTGGACTACGATTATATTCTTCATCATGTCTAAATACTGCTTGACCAAGTTTAGACTGACCTTATCTATGATTATGTCGAATTTCGATTATGATCATATTTAAATTTTGATACTCGTGCATAAACTCTTTCTGACCATGATTTGATTTCCTGATTTGTCACGACCCGCACCCAGTGTAAGGGTACGAGAAGTGGGTACGTCCAGCCTATGCCGCAGTATCGGCGGTAGAACGTTGTTCTAGGTCACAATCACAACTATCACAATACGATATACTCTCTAAATGGAGGAAAATCACAGAAGGATACAATCTCAATCACAAAACTAAAGGTAGATAATTAGCACGATGAAATATATAAGAATCCACAAAAGGGATACAACCAGAATTGAAATAAGTCAATTGTATTAACAACCACAAAATTTTAATATCTAAAATACATCTTTAAGATAAAACAAGAAATAAGATAACAAACTCTAGACATCTACTCCAAGCTCTACTAGTGTCCTCTAGGCTAGCTGTGATCCTCCATGTTACCTGTAAAATTTTATCAACAGGTCCAATCAGGACAGGAACGAGCACAATACATCTCACGCAGTTTATATCTTGACACGAAATATAAAGCATGTGATAGATTAAGATACATGAAACGCTGTAAGAAATAAGCATGAAAAGAATGAGAGAAACTGATAAACGAAGCTTTCTATATATGATAATAGAGAACTATAAGTGACTATGTGATTTAGAGTACAAGATAGACATATGAAGGACTTGATTTGCACATGATTACACTAAAGTGTTTGTACATGATTACACTACTTTGGAATTGTTCACATGACTATTTCTACTCCCCTATTCCCCAATCAATACACAAGGATCTAGATAGGTTATGTTATTGTACATGATAGTTTATACATGAAGCTCATGAGATCTTGAGAGTACATGAGAGCTAAT